>LGRX02035312.1:29307-81885 GCA_001247695.2 Cymbomonas tetramitiformis | reverse complement strand
CTCCCCACCACAACGTAGTGAGGCTCCTCCAACACAGTGGGTCATGCCTCTCCCCATCACGGTGGAGTGAGGCTCGTGCAACACAGTGGATTATGCCTCTCCCCGTCATCGTGAAATGGCGCTCGTGCTACACAGTGGGTTGCGCCCCGCTTGTTGCAATGGAGTGTGCCTCGCCACCGGATAAAGTTGAGTCCCGCCCGTCATAATGAAGTGGGCCTTGTCCACCACAACGCTTCGGGACTTTGCCCCTTGCTATGAAATTGAGTGAATTGGGCGCCGCGTAATGGGACGAAGCGGGCGCCGCTGCATAGGATGACGTGGGTTCCACAGCATGGGATAAGATGGGTGCTGCGGTATGCATTGAGCTGGGGCGCCGCTGCTTGAGAGGAAATGGGCGCCACTACTTGGAACGGCTTGGGCGGTGCTGCATGGGATGAAGTGCGTGTCGATTCAGGATCGAACAAAATGAAAAAGGTTACTGAAAAGGTGTCCAGCCCAGGTTACCTTAATATGCTTGGCGAACAGCTTGGGGATATGGCACTTTTTGTTGTATTGGTGCAGCTCTCGAATCAGATCTCCTGCGCGCTGCGGCCCCCAAGTTGGCACGTCTTATTAGGCTCCGTATCGGACCTACAGTGACGCATGGATTCGGGATCCAATCTCTGGGTCAGGGAGAAGGACGATAAGACTGATGAACAGAGGATTCATGTAGAATAACACATGAGTGAAGAAAAGCTGATTGGGATCGCTTGGAAAAGCCTCAGGTAGTCCGATGAAAAGCAATACGCAGTGAAGCGGATCCCAGGCTTAGGAAGACAAAAATTTGAGGCGTCGTCGTGGCGACCAATATTCTCAGACCCGTCTCAACCCCATATTCCGATAGGGTTTTCCACTAGGGTTTGGTTGTGTGGATGTGGGGGACAACAGTTCTGGAGTCGTTCCTTGCGCACAACAGTTCTTCAACGTTGTGACAGCAAAGTGTAGCAAAAAATCGATTACTTTAACCCAGTCACCGTAAATAGTACACTTTGGTGCCACGTTACAACTGGCACGTGGACTCTGGGGGCATACCACCGCAGAGCTGGTCAATATCAAGAGGCAGGGCCCTCCCGGATCCGCCGATCCCGCCTGGACCTGATGCCCGAAGCGCCCAACCACGTGGTCTAAGCACGCAGGACGTTCGCATAGACGAACTGCGGTGTGATGGGCCCTATCAGGCCTGTGTGGATGCGAGCACCGCCCGGGGCAGACAGAGCAGTATCCACGTTCTTCACTCACGAGCCGGTTCAAGCGTGGGCGCCATGAATCTGAGCAGTGCTGGAGGTAACAAAGCACACAAGGCATGCTGCGCACCAAAGATAGGATACATAGGGCGAAAGTGAGACAGCAGCGAAACAAGCTGGGCCAGGCTGCAACGAGCGAGCGGTGGATGCCGCTGGTGCACACGCGATGCACAAAGGACTCGGGAGTGATGCCCTGGTCATATGATCTTATCGTCGAGCTACTGGCGAACAATTGAATCAAGTTTCAAGCGTATTTCGAGCTAAGGATGCGGCCTTGACATTCGCTGGCACCACCGTCGGGAGTGCCTCGCAGGGAGATCGGACCTTCTTTAGCTGAGCTGTGATGCCCCATGCCTCTTCAGTGGCCTTGATGCGGAGCTGCAAGGTTCCGCGTTCTGGGAGCTGCGTGAACATGGAGCCTGCACAGGACACTCGACCATTGCATAAACATCTCCGCCCCTAGTAAACGCTTTCACGAGGCCGACGGTGCCAGCCACGATAAGTTTTGAGAAACTCAAGCTCATTTGCAGTTCGAAGGGATTTAAAGTGGTGACCACGCTTATTCCTCAGAGGCGACTGGTGATCTCTGAATAAATAAATGCTATGGCGCACGACATATTTGGTGGCAGGGTGGAGCGCTGCTCGCACAGCTGGAGACTTACCCTCGAAATGCGCTTGCTCGAGATACGAGGCGCTTGGACCCACGTCTTTATCGTAGCTCACTTGGATGATTCTGAAAAAATATTTTTGGATAATCTCAGAGATATGGCGCGTTAATTAAGTATCTATGGAAGACTTCGAGCTAAACGTGAAAAATCAAGCACCCAGGACAGGAATTGGCGCAACTCGGAGACATGCCTTGCTTGCTCCTCGAGAGGTCCAAGTGGAATTTCAGCACTTGGCTCTTCAGTCACCTTGCCGCCTGTAAACGGAGTCAACCAGAATTTCAGAGCAAAGCCGTGCAGAACAGCGCGTGGAGGAATTCTGAGCGACGCGAGGATGGATACCACACGCATCGCCGCGTTGAGGCAACAGAGCTTGATACCTTTGTCCGATATCACAGAACTCTTTTTCTTTTTTTTCGCTGGTGGTTTAGATGGCGCCAGGTCTTTCTCACTTTTCGTCTTTCCCTGGCTTGGTGGTGCTTGGTCCTCAGCCTTCCGTTTCTTTTTGGCGGAAGGCGTGGCGCCAGATCCCATCTTCTCTGCAACTTTAGTTTGTTTCTTAATTATATCAGGCGCTTTCACTTTGTCGATCGCATTTGATGCCGTCGACTTGTCTTTTTTTGTGCTTGCAGACTTCTGCGAGCGTTTCGAGGGGGCGGCGACTTCACCTTTAGCCATTACACGCACAGGAAGAGTAAACACGATTCGTCACAGTCTCTCCCAACAAGTCTGCTTCAATTTCGGGATTGTGTTGATGGCAGTCAACGGTATGAAAGCGAGTGCAGTCTTGTAGACTTGAGTAATGTTGGGGAAGAAGTCGAGGGAGATTTCAAGTACAGTGTCGGTCGAGCGTGAGTACCCACAAGCACAGAACACGGACTGGCCTTTCGTGGTTTTCTTTCGCTTATTTCCTTTGCTTTCGCTTTCTTCTGCGTTTCCCGTTTCGGGTGGCGGTTTCGGCTTTGGGTTTCGGTTCGCCGGGTTCGGCCGGGCGAGTAGGGCGCGGGCCTTCGTTCGGGCTCTGCCGCTCGGCTGTTGATCGCCGACTTTCCTTCCGTCATCAGTGATGACCGTCATTCAGGAGACGGATCGTCTGATCTCACTCCCCGGATCGCGGAAATGAAGAATTGCGAAGTGGCGGTTCACCTCCAGCTTCGAAGTCCAAGTGTCGCAGAGTGTCGCTCTTAAGTCGGAAATTGGTGAAAATATTTCACTTTTCCTACCTGCTGACGATTGCTGCGTCTTTCTGCTCCGTTTCCTAACGCAAGTTTTCTTCTTACAATCATGAGTTTCGCAGCAATCGCTACTAGTTCTGATTTGCGGAGGGCGACCCGCGCCTCCCGCAGCGCACGGCCCCGTCAGCTTGATGAGAATTCCGTGCCCAACGTGTCGTCCGCGTTGAATGCAGCGACCTCGGCTCCGCGGGTCTCCCCTCCGCGGGAGGAGCCCGCAATCTTTCGCTCGTTGGGTCTTAATGAATCTGAAGACGGCGACGAGGTGGTCGACGCGGGGGAAAGGTGGTCCCGAGAGAATGCTGAAACGCCGGAGTCGCCGTCCGGACCGTCCTTGTTGCAGGAATTGTCGTTTGGTGACCAAGCGGCCCCTGGACGCGCTGACTCTCCTCCTCCGGCAAGAAATGTGCTGCAGAGAACGTCCTTGGCGGAGGATGTTGCGGGGGGGGCCAGCCTCCCTCTCCGTCCGCAGGCGTCCCGCGATGAAGTCCACCCCGCGACGGAGGAGAGGCTGACTATTCCCGACTTGGCGGTGAACGCCTTTACTGGACTTAACTTCTTCGTGCTGCCTAGCAAGGAATTACTTTTGAACCCCTCGATCTTTAAGTCCGAGCACCTTCGGAAGATCTGTGCCAAGGTTCCCAGTCTGGAAGTGTCGAACAACCAGTCCAGAGCAACTATGGTTCGGAATTTGGAGAGCTTCCGCGAGGTGCTGGAGAGGTCACGTACGCCCCCGACGGGGGATATGGCTACACCTGTGACTTTGACCCCGCGTACTGATCTGAACGCGGGGGGGCCGGTCCCCCCGCCAATGGGGGACGTCCCGACTGACTTGGTGTCCCGGGAATCGGGACACCAAACGCCTCCAGTTGTCCCTGTCACCGAGGGCACGGGCCCCCGGCGGCCCCCGTCCCCGTTGTACGTCCGGCCGGGAGCCGCGCAGACCCCGACGTACCCGCCGGGGTTCGGCCCGCACACGGACCCGAATGCGGAGCAAGGTCTTTTCTCTGGCCTCGACCCCCCCGCAAGCCAAGCACAAGAACCTCTGCAACCAGCCCAGGTAGCTAGCCCGAGCGCTCCTGCTTCCCCTCTCCTTTTCCTTTAGAAATTTGAATTCGTTTCGGTTAAATTTGCTAGGGCCTTCTCCTTCCCTGTAGTTTGATACAAAACTTAATCAGCCTGTTCAACCCGTTTCACTAGTTAGGAATTCTTTCCCTCTTTTAGAATAGTCCGGTCCCCGTCCTTGTCACAAAGAGTAATTAGTTAGGGCCCTTGCAGTAATCTAGGAGCGCAGTGCCTGGGCTTGTGGGCGCTTCCTAGGTGGTGAAATTTGGTTCTTGTAAACTTTTATGCTGCTGTTTGTAGCCTGCCAATTTAAAAAGTTTGACTTGCTTTAAAAAGTTTGAATTTAAAATGCTGCTTGTGTCCCGTGGGGACAACAAGAACTTGGTTATCCTCACACTGAGTGAGGCTCTTCTTGGAAGAGTATGTACCCCGTGGGGGTTTTGTTGTTTGAAATCCTCAATCTGTGAGGTGTCTCCTCTTGGAGGGACATTGTACCCCGTGGGGGTTGTTTATGTGGACAATTGGTTCCAAAATATCTGGTCAGATGTAAGCTCCTGGTTATGGGCCGCTTCTTGACAAAAATTGGTTGATATAGCAGGCTCGGGAGGCTGATGATGAAGTGGTGCTCACAAGAACTCTGACTGCCCCAACGGTGGGAGACGATTGTGCCATTTGCTTAGCTAGCCTGCTAGGAGAAATGCCGTGTGTTTCAACTGCATGCAATCACCACTATCATGTAGCCTGTTTCGATGGCCTGGATGAAATGTACCATTTGACCAGCTTAGTCCAGCCAGCAGCAATCCATGCTGTTTTCACCATGACCTATAGAAAAGTAGTCAGATGTCCATTGTGTAGATCTGTGCTGATTGTGGATGAACTCCCATATGGGGAGGACAGATTCACATGTCTGTGGTAGATATAGGTGTATTATTTTTCTGAGGGCAAGCTTGCATGAGAGTTGTAATTTCCTGGTTGTGGCATTGTTTCAAATTTTGGCATTAATTGTTGTGATTAGGATCGAAATTGTTTGCTGTGATTATGATAAATAATTGCTGCAATTGAGATGAATGCTATTTGAAAATATGAATTTGTTTATATTGAAAATATGAATTTGTTATATTACAACTTTGAATTGCTGTGAGGATTGCTGAAAATAGGATTGAAATTAATGCTGTTATCATGATGATGTAGTTGCTCTAATTATGACGAAATAGTTGCTGTGATGTTGGACAATAAGTACTGCATTTATAATGACTATAATTGCTTTGTTCGATGTGAGGATAGGTATGAAAATTTCTTTGATCCGATCGATGAAAGATTGCATGCTCGTGACAAGCTGATGCTGGAAATAATGATTAGGGAGGGTGATGTGATTGCCTCAGATTATGACCCCTTATGATTATTGCATTACGTGCATTATCAGAGTGGGGGCGAGAAGATGCTACTGTTGTGACACATTATTATGCATGTTTGTATCGAGGCAAAGGACGATATGTGAGTGTTTCCTCAACCTCAAGTAAATGAAGATGGATGGTGGCATGAGGGAGCAGGCTCCCTTGGGATTGGCATCATCGGTGACGCCGGGATTCGACATTCAGGCGTACGTGGACTCGGTGCTCCAAAGATCCATGCAAGAGGAGACCAAGGGGGTCTCCAACTGGTTGAAAGCCCACCGATTGAGAAGCGAGCTGTTGGACTGGTGCCTGACCCCGGGGAAATCGGTGCCGGAGATACCGAAGCTGATGCGAAAGGTGGCAGCTGCCTTTGGTTTGCCGGGAGCCAGTTCGAGAGAGCCGGAGACTCCTCAGTCCTTGTATTCCCTTGCCACTCTCATCGAGAGGGAGTTGGCGGGAGGTACTACAGTAATCACTCACCTTTAAGGAACTCCGACGTTAAGGAACCACCACTTTGGGGGTACTGTTGATGAGAAAGCCGGCCGCTTTCCTCTCGGCCACAAGCAAAACAAGAGAATAAGCAGTGTTAAGCTAAGAAAATGGGGTGCCGGCGGGCGGGGGGTCCCTGGGTTGATGAGAAAGCTGGTCGACCGAATTTACGGTGGTTTTCTTAAAGGTGAGTGATTACCGTAGGGATGCGTCCTTGCCGGACAATCACATTGCCCTGTTTGCACATCAACAAATAAGGGCTACAGTTCCAGAGTGCGAGAAGGATGATGCGCACGAGTCAGAACTGCAGATGTTCATAAAAACTCAATCCAAGAAGGCCTCGTTATCAGGAGCCACTACTAAGCATGTTACTGCAAAACCGGGAGCCCCTGCAGATGGTAATGCCAAATGCCCGAAATGCCAGGGGTCACATATGTTGCGGGACTGCAAGTCCCCTTCTTATGCGTTGAACAAGGATGGATCCATCAATGTGACTTGGGTGGACAAACGAAATAAGAATGAGAATAGGAATAACCAGAACCAGTTGCCTCAGTTGCCACCACCTCCTCAGAGGGAGCCTGTTTAGGAACCGTCAAAAGTTGCCAGAATGCTGGTCTGTATAATATGTATATAGTGTATCAATATTTGGGAGCGGGCCAGGATGCCTGTCTTACCTTGTAACATCAGATTCCAGGTTTAAATACCAAATTGAAATGCATTGTTGCATGTGATATGGATTTGCTTGATAAGTTAATTTTGCATTTTGTGAATTTGCTCTACGTTAGATTTTCGAAATGTCGATTTGGCTGATTTTGCTCTACGTTAGATTTTCAGATTTCAGTCTTCGGGATGCTGGATTTTCGAATTTTGGATTTGGTATTTTTGCTCTACGTTAGATTTCGAAATTTCGATTTGGCTGATTTTGCTCTACGTTAGATTTTCAGTTTTCAGTCTTCGGGATGCTGGATTTTCGAATTTTGGATTTGTTTTTTTGCTCTACGTTAGATTTTCGAAATTTCGATTTCGCTGATTTTGCTCTACGTTAAATTTTCAGATTTCAGCCTTCGGGATCCTGGATTTCGAAATTTGGATTTGTTTTTTTTGCTCTACGTTAGATTTGGTGATCAGCTTCGGAACACTGGGTTTCGGACTTTGGGATGCATATCTCAAATTGGAGTGCTTCGCGGATACAGGCAATTAATGCCAATTATCTTGCCTGCACGGACCACCTGGTGCCCGTCCGTCATAGAAGCCTCCCTTTAACATGGGGATGCTGGACGGTTAGAGTACTGACCACAACGGGTGGGTTACTCTACACGAGTAACACACCGGAAGTGGCCAGGCTCGAAAATCGTCCATCCCTTTCCACAAGATTGGGGCCCGGTAGAGACCGGGGTGCGATTTTCGAGGAGCATTTCTCCTGAAAGGAAGAGTGCTCTGGTGTGGTTGTTGTCTCGAACAGGGACACGCGCCAAACTCAGCCCCACGGAAGGGATTGCTTTTCTTCGATGGTGCATGCCGCTTTAACGCGTCGCCGGATTTGAGGCAAGCCTCGTTCGGGGTGGCACTCTGCTCAGAACAAGCTCAACAGTGGACCCGGGACTACGGGCGCCTTGGATCCAAGACGAATAATTATGCAGAATTCGTGGGGGCCGTGATTGCAATCCAAAGAGCAATAGAATGGAACTTGACCACAGCAACAATTGTTGGGGACTCGGAGCTGGTGGTGTCAGCATTCTCGGGCTCCCGTAACGTTATCGCAAAGGACTTGGAGAGACTACTTATCGTTGGGGAAGCTCACATGGCCTTGCGCCCGGATTGTGTTTTCAATTTCAAGCATGTGGCACGGGACCACAATAAACTGGCTGACAGCCTGGCCAACTTCGCACTGGATTCTGGCATGCCGGCTACGACAAGTGTGAGAGACCCGCTTGCATTTATTACCATGGCAGTAAAAGGATTCGACAGTGCCCGGGAAGTGATGGACAGGCAACAGTCCTTAGGGCCACGTGAAGCCCAAGGGCGGGACACCTTGGCCCCTTCAGTAATTGATGCCCTCAGTGGTAATTTGGTCCCGGACCCCCTTTCCGCACCAGCTAGGGATCCGGGGGAGTTCCGGGTGGGAACTATCCATGAGTGTACCCAGTTCTGGGACACGGTGGTAACATCATCAGAGATGGGATTGCTGGTCAAAGAATGGGCAAAGAATGGAGTCTCCATCTCGGATTTTTTCCAACATTTTTCAGGCACTTACGAAGGGGCTCGTTTCGACTCAAGAACACCCCCGAAGATGCAGTTCAAGAATCATGCGATACCGGATCATTTGATCCCGCCCTGGATCTCTGGGAAGATACAGGACGAGCTCAAGTGGGGAGCGATAAGAGTCTGGGGCAAAGAAGGGGAATGCTCTCCCCCGCATCTTGTTATGCCGGTAGGAGTGGAGCCAGCCAAACCAAGAAAGATCAACGATGTAAGATTCCTTAACCTTTGGTGTAAGGATATTCCGTTTACCTACGCGTCGGTGACAATGCTTCCACAAATCTTAGAGGTGGGGGATCCGGCATTTATTATGGACCAAGCGAACGGATTCTTCCATGTGAGGCTTACGGAGGAGTCGCAACAGTACATGGGTTTCCTGTGGGAGGGCGTTTATTACGTCTATACAGTTCTCAATTTTGGATGGAAGCTAGCGCCGGTCATTTACAGCGCCTTCGCGGGAGAATTCGCGGGATTCATCCGGCGGCTGGGGATACCATATTTATACTACATTGATGATAATGCCGGGGGACCGGCCCCAATGGGTGCTTCAACTCTTACTTACGAAACAGGAAAGAGCCAAAATCTCGGCGTTCGTTGTCTCGTCATGCATGACGGCGGCAGGATATTTTATTCATCTGGAGAAGACGGAGTTCATTCCGTCCTTGACCATCACCTGGCTAGGCATTGGTATTGACCTTGCGAAGCAGGAATTCTTCATCCCGCAGAAAAAATGGGATAAGTTCTTGAGCCTGGCAACGGACCTGCGAGCTTCGTCAAGTATTTCGGCCAGGGACCTGGAAAGAGTGGCAGGAAAGTTGGTTTCAATGTCAATCGCAGCCCCGGGCATCCTTATTGCATGCAGGAAGCTGTATGCCTTCCTGGCAAAGAGGCACGAATTCTGCAGAAAAAGTTTTTTCCTGAACAGTAAGCAGATGAGGCATTTCAAACTCTACTTGAGTCAACTCTTCCAGCCGTCGCTGATTAACCCCTAAACCGTCATAACTATTTTTTATTTTGGTTGAAGTCAGTGTTTTCCATATAGCCGCCGCATACGCAGGCCGATTTGCGTTTTGAGCATACCACTTGAAACGTATTTCAAAGGCGCATCGTACTGCATTGTCCAAAATTGAGCATCGAGTGAAAATGCGATGTCGCCAATGAATGTATATCTCACGCATTGCGGCGCTGAATGCGTATCCACTGCCCCGTGTAAACCCTAATCATGACCCTAGCATGTTTTGCATACCGCCTAGCTATGTGTTGAAGCTGTAACGTGACCTAAATAGGGTTGAACATGCGTATATATACGCGCAAACCATAACCGTGTGTTGCGTCAAACGATTTTCACACTCTTCATCGTTTGATCTTGGATGCATGCGACCGTTTTGAGAGACATTGGCAACGCAGTTTGATGCGCATAAGGGAGACCTTTTCAAAACTGTTTTCAAAAGCATTTTTGGATTTTAGACGGCTTCATAAATCAATTTTAGGTACCCTTGGGTCATATATGACCCAGGAAACGGTTTAAGGGTTAAGGTGTCCGCATTTAGGAAGCAGGCCCACTGCTCGATACTCGTGGATACAAACGTCGATGGTACAAAAGTCACGGCATCAATCAGAGCAGGGGAATTCCAAGATGAATTTCGTGTTATCGAGATTTGAGAACCTGCTCGTCGGTGGATCAGTCAATTTTGATTTCTGAAGCCTTGTTCGAAATCCCAGTAGAACGGGTCCCGCAACGCTGGGACATAATCTTGGATAAAAATATCTGGGATTCATCGAGAGTCCTCTCGTCTAACCTGGGCGCGAAAGCATGCAAGGACTTGGCAGAAAAGCTCTATAGATTTGTCGCGGATAACAACTTGGAGCTGAAGGTGGTTTCCTTTTCAAGGGGACTTGATGGAACTATTGTAGTCCCGGATGAAGAGTCTCATTATTCATTAATGCCACGGTTCTCTCCTCTGTTGAACATGATTTTTGGACGGCACAACATCGACTGCTTCGCAACAACGGCTAATGTTCGGGGATGTCCCAAAATGCGATTTTGCTCAAGGCTGCCAGAGAAAGAAGCTTGTGGCACCAATGTCTTTGCCTATCCACTAGCGGGACTGAACTGTTATGCTAATCCGCCTTTTGCATTAATGGGACCGTTCCTGATGTATCTTAGAGAACAGAAAGCGTCAGCCTCTGTGGTTGCTCCACAGTGGGATGGTTTCTCTCCAGATGGGTTCTGGTGGACTGCGTACAATAAACTGTGCAAACAAAAGTTCAGAATCGCTGAAGCAGGAGAGGTCTGTTTCCAACAACTTAGAAATGGAAGATGGTTAGAAGCAGGCCCACTCCCGTGGGCAGTCTGGATTTTTAGATTCGATTTTTCTTAAAAACACTTCGCATTCCAAAAACACAAAATTCATGTGATATATTAATAGCCTCCCATAGTAATCCGTTTACCTTGGAAGATAAATTGTTGAACGCCTGTAACTTTCGGGGAAGGGGAAAATTTTGAGGTTGACAGGGTGGTGGCAAGAGCCTGTTGAGAAAAGCCCCTGACTGGGCCGCCATACATCTAAGAACGAAGGAGCTTCAGGAAGCAAGGGTCAGGGATGTGTACCAATCGGCCAAACTCCGAAATTTGCGGGCCCTCGGGGAATTCCTGGCTTGCATGACCCCACCAGAATCATTGGATTCGTGTACAGCACAACACATCTTATGGTATCTTATTTACTTGGAACAGTTCGGTAAGACTAACGTACATTCGGCCACGTGCCCTCAACTGGGAGGATGTAGTTGCCCAGTCAGGCAAGCCGCAAGTTCGGTGAATTCCCTTATCGGCAGACTCTCTAGTGCCTTCCAGGATTTCGGAAGGGGTGGGTCGGACAACCCGTGCACAGGTAGAGTGGTTAAGGTCTACGTATGAAACGATGACCAGGAACGAACAGTTGCAAGCAAGAATCACCCCAAATCAGGCAACGCCACTTTTCAGTTGTACGATCGACAAGCTAGTGATTCACATGAACGCAGAGGCAGCTGGTTTTGCCTCGACACAAGATTGGATACTTTTGTTCATCACTCTTAGATGTAAAGCAATGATCCTGATGGACTTATACGCTCTGAAGAGACCGGCGGAGCTGGGCGCCACAAGGGTGGAAGGGATCATAAGATTTCCCGATAACTCCGGTTTCTCTTCAACTACCAGTGGGGGAAGACACTCCGTTCGGGCGATGAACACGTTTTCGGAATCAAAAGACTCCCTGATAAATCTAAATGCCCCATCTCAGCGTTGGAGGACTACCTCCAAGTGATGAAAATTTTGGGTCTGAACCTTGCACAAGGATTCTTGTTCAGACCAGTCAGGTCTGGCAAAGTGGAAAATAGTCCAATTTCCAGGAAGCAGATGAATTCAGACCTCAAATGCTGGTTGCAAAAAGCGGGGCTGTTCAATGGGGAAACATTCTTCAGCATTCGGACAGCGGGAGCAATTGAACTTTTCCTTGAAGAAGCCGACCTGCAGCAGGTTATGGGACAGGCGTATTGGAAAACAGAGAGGATTGCTAGACATTATATGAAAGTGTGGCAAGTCTTGGGAATGTCATCCTCAAGGCAGATAGAGAAAGTCTCGACGAAAGCATACATGGAGCTGAATGCGGCACAATCATTCGTGCGGGTATTTGTATGAGTAATTTGATTATTAATTTCTGTTGGCTCGAGTTTGAGAGTTGGGGTGAAAAGGCGTCAAGAGGCGGGGGTTGTGAGTGTTGGCGGAGAGGCGACGCTGGAGTGGTGCCTTGTTGCTTCGCCTTACTTTCCGCTCTTTTTCTCGCCATTCCTACCCAACGGGAGCGGATCGGACAAGGTGACTGGGCGGTCATCGCTGGATCAACAGTATCACTGTTGATCGCCGACTTTCCTTCCGTCATCAGTGATGACCGTCATTCAGGAGACGGATCGTCTGATCTCACTCCCCGGATGTTAGGGCTAGATAAGCGAGCCCTCAGTATATTGATATAAAGCGCTGTGTTATGGGACGGTAACACACGCGTAAGTAATGAGCGGGTTGTGAGTTGCAGTCTCCGTAGAAGATCTGCTGAAGCACAACGCTTCCTCACTTTTATACCTACGTCACCCATCATCTTAGATGGTACCGCCATTGGGTTGTGAACCCGAGACGTAGGTTGAACGACCAGCATGGTAATAACGACTAGTTCGTTCATGCTGCACATGCGAGTTCCGCGCATGCTGGAAGCTAAAGATGGTTCTTGGTTTGTTTCCAAGATGTATCTTTGCTTTGCCATCTTCGAGTTCAATCATACGAACTCTCGATGACAGGGATGCCTGATGATATGACATAATCATCTGGCGACATGTACAGTCATCGTCGACCGTACTGACGACTGTCATAAATGTATGACGCGACTCGACCTGTACAGTCATGATCGACCATACTGTCGACTGTCATAATAATATATGACACGACCGACTGTCATAATAATATATGACATGACATGACATGACATGGTATGACATGTATGACAGGTATGACACGTATGACATGTATGACACATATGTCATCGGTCATAACCCTGACAGATCTCCCCTCTTAAGAGAGTTGTGACCTCACAACGGGCATACCTTTGTATATGTCTTTGATGTCTTTGTTGTTGTCGCTTCTTGCTGGTACCAGTCTTCTTACACCGATTTGAGGCGTCCCTCATGGTGTTTTTAGGTTATTGGGGGGAACTGAGTCCACTTTAGTCCCTCACCTTAGGCATTTAGCCATACAGTCCTTAGGATGTAGCCCACCTTTCCGGAAATCGTATCGTTGAGTGACGTTCCAAGGTTCAATGAAGAGCGTTTTCGCGATACAATCCTACGCTGGATTACTGATTGATCCACACGTTATCATGTATGTGCTAGACGATTCAAAGCATCCGAAGTCTACGTTACGGATTATTTGCGCTAGCCGTCGTCGCCTTTGCGCGATCGATGATCCCACGATTATAACGAATTATATTCGAACGATTCTCGGCCTGATATAGTGCACCCAACTCTTCCTCCCCTCCTTAAGCTACTTTGGAGGATCCTAGGCGGTGATGGGGAGCCCGATTTCGATAATAAACGAACAAAGGGGCTTGTTTTAATGCAAACGGAGCGGCCCTGCTTAACGGAATTGGACTTATAATCCTTAACCGGTCTGCTCAACTCCTCAATATTTTTGTCCAGTACGCACGCTTTGACGAACATCTATCGCGATGAGTGAGAATGAATTCGCCACGTACTAATGTGAAATTTATTTAGTCATGTTTGTCAAGCACAACTTAGGATCACAACTCCTTCTACCTCAGTCATTATCTCCGGTAGCTTCGGATGACTGGCCAAGAATCCGATGACAAACCACGGTCTTGGCAAAGGTAGCATTTAGCAGTTTTTATTTATCCACAGATATGATATCTCGCATGTGTGCGTATCTGTGCAAGGGTATGATTTTGAACAAGGCTCACTACACCTTTAGCAAGGAAGGATCAATTCCTGCTTCAATGCAACATAATGATAAACATTAAGAGCAAGGTTGTATAGATGATCGACATGTATTAGTATATATTACAAGAAGTAAGGGCATAAGGCTTAATATAATGTTTAGCCTTCATAGGCAGCTATAATGTCTGCTGCATTGGTCAGCTCTGTGGCTTTGACCCAGGTGTCATGCTCAGGACCGTAGCCTGCATATCGTACTAAATAGTATTTGACACCTCTAGTGAACTTATCCGAGAGTATATGTGATATCTCAAATAGTGGTTGCCCTTCTTCGGTGATCATCTGTGGCAGAGGCAAAGGTGCTTGAATCGAGTCATTGTACAGCTCTAATCTGGAAACAGGCTGTACCGGATGAATACGGATATCAAGATTTCCGAAATCTAACTCGTATGCACGTCCATGGCTAAGCACTTTGGAAATAGTGAACGGCCCAATATATGGCTGCTTAAAGTGTCTGCCTGCCTCTGTCAAACCAGTCCATTGAATAAACTCGGTCCGTAAAAGAACTTTCTGCCCGACTGCGAACTGCTTAGGCATGTGAGTCTTATTGAATCTGGCTTGGCTAATTTCTGCTGCTCGGAAAATGTTGTCTACCGCGTTGGCATGAACAGCCGAGTACTGGTCAAAATGATCTCGAATAGCTTTTTGTATTGGAACAGGAGCTTCTGGCGGAATAGTAATAACCAGATCATGAGGCGAGAGTGGTTGCGCCATCGAGTCGAGATAAAATGGTGAATAACCAGTTGATGCAGAAACGGTATTGTTAATTGCAAACTCCACCAGAGGCAACTTGTCCTCCCACGAATTGGCTGAAGTATCATTGCAACAACACCTGAGGATGTCCTCAATGAAGGCATGGCTTCTCTCATTGGCAGCATTCGACTGTGGATGGTGTGACGATGTCATGGACAATCTCGTACCAGTAGATTTCCACAGTGTTTGCCAGAATGTAGAGGTGAATCTGGTGTCTCGATCTGAGATGATGTTCCTCGGAAGACCATGGAGCTTGAAGATATGCTGCATATATAATTATAGAAGCAGTATGCTGAGCTGTCCAGGTCATGCTGAAGGGAATGAGATGACAACGATGAGAGAATTGGCACATTACCACAAATATACTGTCGTGCCCATTAGTGGTGATAGGCAGATCAGTGATCCAATCAAGAGATACATCAAGCCATTTTGTCTTAGGCACATAATATCGTATGTGTGCCTGACCATAAGGCTTGTGTCGCCTCGTTTTCTGGCGCTGACAAACGGGGCACTCCCGAATGTACTTGATAGCTGCCGTTGTCATTCCTGGCAAATAATACCGGCTACGCAGAAGATGAAGCATGCGATTTTTGCCTACATGACCAGAAATAGTGGCTGAGTGGCACTCATGAAGAAGAATGTGGCGAAGCTGTGTGATCTCACCGTCATCTGTGGGGACTTTAGCTGTTGGTGGAATGTACAGCTGTCTGCCATATATGGTCTTACGATAGATCAACCCCTGAATGAGCTCGAAGCTGTAGCTGCTGACTGACTGTGATGAAGTCGACGATGTCAGCTTAGCCAAAATAGTCTGTGCAAATGTGTCACGATCATATTCGGATATAATGATGTCGTGTAGCTGATGAGCTGATGAAGAAGATATAAGAGCAATGAATGTAGGATCTGCGGATGGAATGACTTCACTGATGTCCATGTTTTGAAGACAATCAGTAAGTTCAAAAAGTGTAGAGATACGCGTGAGTGTGTCTGCAACCTTATTCTTCTCGCCAGCAATGTGCTCTATACGGAAGTTGTACTCAGAGAGCTCATCCAACCACCGTGCCTGTTTGGGGCTCAGTGTGGATTTGGTCTGGAAATAAACCAGTGGCTGATGATCTGAGCGTACAATAGTCTCGGGAGCTCCCAACAAGATGTGGCGAAAGAATCGGAAGCCTTCCACAATGGCAAATAGCTCGATCTCAGGAATAGGCCAACGTCTCTGCGTATCGGATAGAGTGACGCTGTGATAGCCACATGGCTTCATACCTTTTCCTTGATCCTGGAGTAATACTTGGCCAACGTGTGTGCCTGATCCATCGACCTCCAAAATAGATGGCAGTTTCTGATCTGGAAGCTGTAATACTGGAGCGTTACAGATGGCACTTTTGAGGTTATCAAATGCCTGCTGCTGCTCAGTTTCCCAGACAAACTCTGCATTATCTTTAAGAAGACGATTGAGAGGTTCGGCAACTTTGGAGAACTTTGGTATGAATCTCCTAAATTGACCAACCATGCCCAAGAATGACCGAAGGGATGACTTGCCATCTTTAGCCATACGGCGTAGAGGCTGCTTTCCAACGGTAGGACCATAAGACAATGGAGGCTGAATTGCCATGACTGCTCTGATCCTGTCTTCGATGATGGATAGGCCTGCTTCAGATATGTGATGTCCGATAAAATCTATAGATTTGACGAACAATTCCACCTTGGAAGGCCTGATGAAGAACTGGTGATCTCTGCAACGCTGGAGGAACTGTCGAACATGCTTCACATGACTGTCAAAATCTGGACTGTATACAATAGTGTCGTCCATGAATATGACAAGGAACTGGTCGATGAAATCAAAGAATGCCCGATTTCCTACACGAAGTGCTGTTGCAGGAGCATTGGTCAATCCGAAAGGCATAACTGTCCATTCATAAGAACCGTATCTATCTGGTGCGAATAGCAGTTTTATGTATATCATCCGGATGAATGGGGATTTGGTGAAAGAACTGGTTGAAATCAAATCTACTGAACCATCTTGATCCCTTCAGCTGCTCTAGTAGGGTGTCATGTGGTGGTAGTAGATACGTGTCCTTGATGGTGATGTTATTCAGGGCACGATAATCACAACACATCCTCCACTTTCCCCCCGGCTTAGGAGCGAAAATGATTGGGCATCCATATGGCGATGATGATGGACGAAGGATACCCAACTCGACATATTTGATGATTTGCCGTTTGAGTTCCTCCATCATGGGTGCTGGAATGGGGCGTACTGGCTGTGAAGGAGGCTTATGTCCAGGTTCGATGTCGATTCTATGATATCCACCTTCAAACCGCTCTGGCCTATGACCAGCCGGAAGATCCTCTTGGAAAACGTCTGAAAAGTCTTCTCTCACTTGATCACGTGCTGCTGTGACCTTGGGGTCTTCCATTGTGGTGTCTGAGTCTGATGCTGCAAAGACCAATTCACCATCGACCTCGGAGAGGAAAAAGAGATATGCTACGGCTTCTTCAGCCGAACCACTCGATCGAATGCGACGGAGATGTTTCCTCATAGTGGTGGCACTGACCAATTCCATTTCAGGAAGGCCATCTGAGGCTGGAGTCTGCTCAACTCTGGACAATACTGTGCGAATACTGGAGCCTGATGAATGCTTCCTAGTGATCGTCAGATTTTTGGTCTGAAAGTCAATATGTGGATTCCTCCTTTCCAACCAATCTTGACCCAGAATGACAGTGAATGGTTTCATGTCAATGATGTAGAGATCTACTGAATCCTCATACTTGCCCAGCGTGAATGTAGCATTGGGAAGATAGGATGTACAGGGTAATTGGCTTCCTCCAGCCAACCCCACTGAGAATGATGATGAATCTGATGGTGATATACCCAGCTGAGAAGCAAATTGTCTGTCGATGAAAGATGATGTGGCTCCTGGATCAACCAAAATGTGAGTATTCTGTCCATGAACTTTCCCCTTGTACAGCAACAGCTTTTTTTTGCGATTTCAGCTGTGCTGTCTGAGATTGCATCTGTGCGATGTTTTCTGTGGGATTATCCATTTGCTGAAACTGTAGTGTCAGTCTGGATAGGACTTCCTCTGAAATACTCTCTATCTGGCCACTTGCTTCAGTGGCATTTTCTGGCTGATCTACCCTCGGGGTGCTCTCATCACCGGTACTTGTGCAGTACCCTGAGAGTTTCCCTGAGCTGGAGCTGCTGGAACTGGAGCTGCTGGATCTGAAGTTGCAACTGCTGCATTGATACTTTGCTGATTTTTTAGTTCCTTGACCAGGGTGTTGATTGTGTTAATGAGTTTGTTAGACCCATCTTTAGCACCCTGATTCTTCTGTGGCTGTCTCTGATTCTGAAAGGGATTCTGTGCCGGTGGCTTGCCTTTGATCTGCTTTCCATCATTGGTAGTGGTGGCCCAACAATCCTTCTCGATGTGACCTGGTCGATCACAACGATGGCAAGTCTTATTCTGATTCTGTTTCTGTGATTGTCCTTTTCTTTTTCCTTTTCCCTTGCCTTTGCCACTTTTTCCTTTATTCCTATTCTGATTGGACTTCTGACTGTCATTCTGTTTCCAATTCTGATTTTTGGATCTGTCATATGGCTTATTGCCACGTCCTCTGTCCTTATCCTTTTTGGCTGGCCCTCCAGATGAATGTTCCTTCTGCCCTCGATAATGAAGAGTCTCTGATTGCTTCGAATGAACGACATAGTTCAAGTCGAGCAATATCTGTGTGGTTAGTGACCACGACATATTATTCCTTTCTGTCTCTGTCAGGAATCGTAAATGAAACTGTCTGCGAAGTTCCGGATCTACGCCGTTGACGAATCTGTCCTTTATCAACACATCTTCCAGTTCAACTGCTGCCAGTGCAGCCAGTGAAGTGAATGTGCGTAGATAATCTGAAAAAGTCTGGTTTTCTTGTTTCAGTGACATTAGGTGTTTTTTAGCCACTGATCTTTTATGGGGGTTACCAAACTGTCTGAGGAAAATCCCTCTGATTCCTGCAAATGTGGCATCTGGTTGATTTGCCACGACCTGGAAATAGTGTCGATCATTATTCTGTATGAAGGTCAGGTAAACTGTGATCAAGTCTTTATCTGGAACTCCTGGATACGTGAATTGGAAGTATCTATCCACGGTTTCCAACCAAACCTCTGCGTCCATTCCTGATTTGTACTGGTTTGGTGGTGCCATTTTCACTTTGGGAACCAAACTGGATGGAGCTGGTGCTGGTGCTGTATCTGGATCTGTGAAAATCATTGGAGGATTGTCTGCAGTATATTCTTCATCTGGTTCCTGAGGCTCGTTTTCAGGATCTCGATATCTGCTCATATCAGGCTTCATTCGGCTGATTGATAAGAGGGGAGATCTGCATTGATGGGTGGAATATCTGGATCTTCTGCTTCTGCCATCTAATAAAGACAAAACACAACACCAAAATCTCTTCAGCTAATTGAGTGTGTGAAGATATATATATACCTATGTTATATATGGTATATCTGTATATTATGATGAGGTTATGCATGTACATATATCCACCTTCTTCCCCCCTCAAGGAAGTGTGTGATACAGTGGCAGTTGTCAATTGCCAATACCTCATTCAGCATATATTCCTTATAGGAATTAGCTGTTACAGTTTTAGGGTTGCAGCCCTACAGTCCTTGGGTTGTAGCCCTGCAGTTTTTGGGTTGTTGCCCTACAGTTTTAGGGTTGTTGCTCATAGTATTATCATGTCTATGATGATTTAGCATGATATAATAATGCCAAAAAACGAAGTTTTTCGAAATAAAACTGGCATTTTTGGGCATATATAGTTACAGTGGCCCTGTTACTCAATACAGTGTTTAGGGTGTTACTTGATATCAGTAACCCTAATACAGGTAAAAAATAAGCAGTATAACGTTTTTGCAAAGATTTTTAAGCAAAACTGCATTTAATACCCATATAAACGTAAAGTGTTTTTTAGGAGGCACGTTACACCCCTGTTACACACATTTAATTTTAGGGTTGTTACAGGGCGTTACACATGCTGCATAAATCAGGGATTGATATTTGATATATAAACATTCATTTTATCAAAAAAATCAATCCGAAATTTTCAAAATGTGTTTTACGTACAGCATTTTGAGCGATTTATTGCCATAGCAATAGCGTTACCCATATATATTCAACACCTAATATTTTAGGGTGTCACACTGATATGACATGTGTCATTATGATTTTCTGATACCTTAATAGGTATAAAATCATAATCTTACATAAAATGGGCACACATTTTTCATTTTGAAATTAAACGTGGAGCTTTTTCACCTATTTTACAGCTTTTTTTAGCTGTCTGAAATATTGCTGTGGTGACATATTTCAGTGTAAATGTGAAATGTAAGTACAGAATCATTACAAGGAACTTCACTTTTGCATATGACATTTTTTCATAGCAAATAAGTGAGTTGTGCTGTATATCAACATTTACAGTTGACAGCATTCTGGGTTTTACTGATTTAAACCCATGCACAGCAAATGTACTTTTCTGGTTATGTATATATTAATCAACTTAAGTGGAAACAACCACTTTAGCGATATTTCTCAACCTATGATTTGTTTGAGCATAGGTCTGTGCTCTTAAGATTTATCAAAGTGATATATCTCATTTGGAACAAATCTGGACTTTGCTGGATACAATCACAGCAACTTCACACAACACATTTATGTGTGTGTGAATGTCCTTTACACTATTGTCAGAAATCATGTGAAAACTGATCTGTATGTTACATGCAAATTGAGCTGATCAATTCTGAATCAACTATCATAATGCAATGTACTTGTTGTAGTTGCTCCAACTGATATGTGAGACGAATGGACAATGCTCAGCAGTGACCAGCTGCTTATTTGAGCATTGTATAATGCCTTCGGGTCTGGAGATATTCTCCATCCAGCCCTTCAGCATGTAGTTTTATCCTGTTTACCTTAGCTATCGCCATCACTGACATCCAACACGCACATGTGTTTGTCGGATGGTATCTATATTATCATGCACATAGTTGACATTATAGTTGATCATTTCACTTACTGAGTCAGTGAATGTCATTATACATAGTAATGTCAGTGGTGTGTGCATTGTATAAATACTTGCTGATTTAATACTTGTAAGTGTGTGTGTGAATTATTTACTATACACACTTGTATGTAGGTGACTTCTGGTATTACAATACACCAAGATGATTTATCATGCAGGATGATCTGTATACCATGTACTGAATAAATCTAGCATGATATATATATCAGCTTAGGGGTTATTGTAATCCTGTATACTCTCATTTACAATAATGAGCTGCTTGATTTATTTCACATGTAGTTCCGGTGAGCATTCCATTCAGTGATCCACCATAGAACGAACATGCTCATCCCAAATCCTTCGTCAGAGCATGTCGAGCTAATTATGGTGTTAAGATCACCTTCAGGCACCTTACACTTACATGGGTTCCAATATAGCTTACATGCACTGCAGTATGCTTTGTGCATTGTATAATGTATTGTGATGTGATGCCATGTGTCCCAGTTGTGAACGTGATCAAACTGGTATGTACATTACAGCTGGTATCGTGATCAAGCTGTATGAATAATGCATGCACAATCACAGTGATGCTCAGTATAATAATGTACAGGTGGTGAAATGCACATCTGCTGCATGCACTCAGTATATACTCATGATAGTGTATACTGCAAGTATGTGTGTGTGTTGCTGCAGGTATTATTATCTCCACACACTCGACTTTTTGCACACACTATGATGTTGCTGCAGAGTATTCAATGATCTGTCATGTTGAGCGTGTGTGTGTGTGTAAGCTATTCACACAGCATTTATGCAGTTCACACTCATGATTGTAGGTTGATATAATCTGACAGTGAATAGCATCATCTTTTATGTGCAGATATTGTAACATGCTGCATTTATGTATACCATCATCGCGCGTCATCTGTTATGATGCGTCTAGCAGGTGTATACATATACTGTCAAGCAAAATAATCATGCGCACGTCGACAAGTGATTTTTGCGACCATTTGATATGATGATTTTTCGATGACGAGATCAGTATACGCATCAAAAACTGCAAACTGCGATTTATTGCGACTTTGATGAATCGCTGATGTGCGCGCTGTGAATAGCGATGATATCTCGTCGCAGAGATGTACGGCATGTGATACGAATGCCATTTTGTATACGAAACATACACTGATGACGATTTGTGCATATGCGCGTCAGTTTGTCGAATCTCGAACAATTTTGCGAATGATGTCAGCGCATATGTGCGATCGGCATGCTGTATGCACACCTTCTCGCGCTGTTATCTCTGACGGCGTGTATGTCAACAAATGCGATTGCGACGATGTCTCCTCGCGCACTGATTTCGCTGTTTATTCCGCAGCGGTCGATATTATGCGAGATATGTTGATATATGTGCGACTGCAACGCCTGTTTGAAATATGCGATCCGCAACCTGCGCACACAAAATTCGATATCTCTACTACAGCACTCACACTTTATGCGTTCTCAGTTCGTCGCCTTGACGAGTCGGAGAATGCCATTCTGTTAGGGCTAGATAAGCGAGCCCTCAGTATATTGATATAAAGCGCTGTGTTATGGGACGGTAACACACGCGTAAGTAATGAGCGGGTTGTGAGTTGCAGTCTCCGTAGAAGATCTGCTGAAGCACAACGCTTCCTCACTTTTATACCTACGTCACCCATCATCTTAGATGGTACCGCCATTGGGTTGTGAACCCGAGACGTAGGTTGAACGACCAGCATGGTAATAACGACTAGTTCGTTCATGCTGCACATGCGAGTTCCGCGCATGCTGGAAGCTAAAGATGGTTCTTGGTTTGTTTCCAAGATGTATCTTTGCTTTGCCATCTTCGAGTTCAATCATACGAACTCTCGATGACAGGGATGCCTGATGATATGACATAATCATCTGGCGACATGTACAGTCATCGTCGACCGTACTGACGACTGTCATAAATGCATGACGCGACTCGACCTGTACAGTCATGATCGACCATACTGTCGACTGTCATAATAATGACATGACATGACATGACATGACATGGTATGACATGTATGACAGGTATGACACGTATGACATGTATGACACATATGTCATCGGTCATAACCCTGACACCGGATCGCGGAAATGAAGAATTGCGAAGTGGCGGTTCACCTCCAGCTTCGAAGTCCAAGTGTCGCAGAGTGTCGCTCTTAAGTCGGAAATTGGTGAAAATACTTCACTTTTCCTACCTGCTGACGATTGCTGCGTCTTTCTTCTTCGTTTCCTAACGCAATTTTTCTTCCCTGCCCGCCCACCCTTAAAAATGGGTTCTCCAACTCAGGCTCCGATCTGACGCTGGAGTGCTGCCTTGCTGCTTCGCCTTACTTTCCGCTCTTTTTCTCGCCATTCCTACCCAACGGGAGCGGATCGGACAAGGTGACTGGGCGGTCATCCGATTTACGGGGAATCCGCAGGATCAACGGTATCACTGTTGATCGCCGACTTTCCTTCCGTCATCAGTGATGACCGTCATTCAGGAGACGGATCGTCTGATCTCACTCCCCGGATCGCGGAAATGAAGAATTGCGAAGTGGCGGTTCACCTCCAGCTTCGAAGTCCAAGTGTCGCAGAGTGTCGCTCTTAAGTCGGAAATTGGTAAAAATATTTCACTTTTCCTACCTGCTGACGATTGCTGCGTCTTTCTTCTCCGTTTCCTAACGCAATTTTTCTTCCCTGCCCGCCCACCCTTAAAAATGGGTTCTCCAACTCATGCTCCGATCTGACGCTGGAGTGCTGCCTTGCTGCTTCGCCTTACTTTCCGCTCTTTTTCTCGCCATTCCTACCCAACGGGAGCGGATCGGACAAGGTGACTGGGCGGTCATCCGATTCACGGGGAATCCGCAGGATCAACAGTATCACTGCCGCTCGCGCTCTCGCCGTTCTGCCATCATGATCATGATCATGATGCAAAAGCAGCAGCGGCAGCGGCATCAAGCATGCCATTTGGACGCGCCGGCGCGCCATTTTGGACGTCGTGGCGCAGAAAAATGGGGTCACGCGCCACACCGGCTCGTGGCGCGAGGCAAAAATTGCACGCGCCGCGCCAGCGGCGTGGCGCGACGGCGCGAGGCCTCTCAGCTCGCGCCGAGCCAGCGCCATACAAACGGTGCGCCGAAATTATCACCCGGCCCTCACTGTTAGCGTCGCAATGGGACGATAATTTGTGACGACGGCTCACAATCGCCGAAAATGACAGAATGACGATTTCAGCGATTCAGAGCGGCCGATCAGAACGATTTTTTCCGTTCAGACCGATTTGCGCCACTCGCAACTTCTCATTTTAGTTTTCCGACGCTAAGCGAAAAGGGCTGATGCATATGAACCATCTGCGTGATACGAAGCACGCATATGGGTCATATGTTATTCCCAAGACTGTTAGTATCACGGGGGTACCAACAATCTCGGGATCAAGTAAGCCATTCTCAGGGTCCTATACGGACTGATATGAGACGCGGCTGCTATTGAACAGTAGCAAGCACGCGCAAGTATTTGGTGGGGTATGAGTGCAGCAAGACTGGTAGACCAGAAGTGCTTGCAAGAGCCCAATGCTCCTCATATTACCTCAATGCCCTCACGCGTCATACGCGTTACCACCATCGGGTTGTGAACCCGAGGGCATTGGGTGAACTACCCGCATCGGCTGGTCGATATAGCCATTGATGCTCGCATGCGGTTCATTTCATGCTTGAAGCGAAGACGCGTCTTCTCAGAACACTTCGGTTCTTCAAGACTTGTCTTGCTTCGCCATCTCGATGCCAATACCTGGCCTCTCGATGATAGGTGTCACTCACCTTAAGTGGGTGACAGACATTATGATTGTACATGTCATAGTCGACAATACTCGACGACTGTATGTCATCATGACATATGACATGGCATGACATGACATGACATGACATGACATGTATGACAGGTATGACCGGAATGACATGTATGACACATATGTCATCGGTCATATCCTTGACAGATCTCCCCTCTTAGAAGTGTTGTGACCTCACAATATAGGGTGCATACCTTTTGTATATGTCTTTGATGTCTTTGTTGTTGAGCTGGTACCAGTCTTCTTACACCGATGAGGCGTCCCTCAAGGTGTTTTAGGATATCGGGGGGAACCAAGTCCACTTTAAACCCTCACCTTAGGCATATAGCCCTACAGCTCTTAGGATGTAGCCCCCCTTGATTTGCGTTTCGTATTTCAGAGTGACGTTTCAGGGTATCTTCCGAGGTTTACGTTACGGATAGATATTGCGCTTGCCGATTGGCGAAAACGGACTATCATACATGTTTCCACGGCTTTACGATAGTGCATCCACCCCTTCCTCCCCTCGAAGAGCTACTTCCGAGGTTCATAGGCAGACTGGAGAGCCCTTTTCGAATAAGGCTTGTTTTTAATGCAAACGGAGGAGGCCCTGCTTAACGAGATATCGGAGGGTCTCTATGAGTCCACTTTAAATCCTCACCCGATCTGTCAAACTCCTTTTTCGGTCCGGTACGCGCGCACTGACGAACATTTCATAGGGTGGATTCGTCAACGTACTAATGTGAATTCGTTTAGTTATGTATGTCAATCATAACTCAGGATCACAACTCCGTCTACCTCAGTATTCCGGTAGCTGCGGAATCTGGCCATAAAACCCGAATGACAAACCACGGTCCGGCAAAGGCAGCATAGCAGTTTTTATTTATCCACAGATATGATATCCCGCATGTATGCGTATCTGTGCAAGGGTATGATTTGGTACAAGGCTCACTACACCTTAGCAAGGAAGGATCAATTTCCTGCTCCTGAAACACATAATGATAGAACATTAAGAGCAGGGTATAAAGATGATCGACGTGTATAAGTATATATTACAAGAAGTGAGGGCAATAGGCTTTTAATATATTGTTAGCCTTCATAGGCAGCTATAATGTCTGCTGCATTGGTCAGCTCTGAGGCTCTGACCCAGGTGTCATGTTCAGGGCCGTAGCCTGCGTATCGCACTAAATAGTACTTGACACCTCTAGTGATCTTATTTGAGAGTATATGTGATATCTCAAACAGTGGTTGCCCTTCTTCGGTGATCATCTGTGGCAGAGGCAAAGGTGCTTGGATCGAGTCATTGTACAACTCTATTCTGGATACAGGCTGAACCGGATGGATACGAATGTCGAGATCCCCGAAATCTAGCTCATAAGCACGTCCATGGCTGACACCTTTAGATACTGTATGGTGAACGGCCCAATATATGGCTGCTTAAAGTGTATGTCTGCCTCTGTCAAACCAGTCCATTGAATAAACTCAGTCCGTAGAAGAACTTTCTGCCCTACTGCAAATTGTCGGGGCATGTGAGTCTTGCTGGATTCAGTGCACCGTAGGTCATAACTTGCATGACTCCGTTCGACTGTACCAGTACTCGTACAGTACTTGGTGACAGATACCTAGGTCACATATGCATTATATATTGGTTTATCTTTATAATCAGTTTACACTTGTATGAGAATTATTCAGTGACCACCCGATATATTGTGGTACAATATATCTCACAGGTCATGGGGTATCACCCCGCTTTTATCACTGCTGACTTTGCCATGATTGGCTAAACTTTTCCGCTTGGCGGGGCGTTGGGGCCTCGCGAGGTGTTAAATTGGCCATCTTAGAGCTCGCGGTTTGCGCTATGTTACAGGTAACTGCGACATTCACTGACTCAGTAAGTGAAATGATCAACTATAATAGCAACTACGTGTATGATAATATAGATACCATCCAACAAACACATGTGCGTGTTGGATGTCAGTGATGGCGATAGTTAAGGTAAACAGGATAAAACTACATGCTGAAGGGCTGGATGGAGAATATCTCCAGACCCGAAGGCAGTATACAGTGTTCACAATGCAGCTGGTAACTGTTTTGCATATTGACATCGTCATCATAAAACTGCAAAATAATTGTCGTGCGCTGTAAGCGCTTTATCGCGATCATGAAAATCGCGATGGTGCGCGCTGCTGATAAAGAGCACATCTTGTCGCAGTATGCATAGCACATGATACGAGTGCTAATTTTCGCGCGGATCATGATTCCGCTGATGATTTTTGTGTCCGCATCTCATACTGCGAATTTCTTACAGCTGCGAATCGTTTCTGCGCGTACACGTGATCGCCGTGCATTTGTATGCCGCATGCACACCTTTTCGCGCAGTATAGATGACAATCAGCTGCTGTGTACGATCTGCGAATGCGACGATATATCCTCGCGCACTATCTTCGCTTATGCAGCGGTCAGTATATGCAGTATATCAATGTTTATGCGATTGCGTCGCCAGATATTATTCGCGCTCCGCAACCTGCATACACAAAATTTTTGATATCTATGCTGCACTCACACTAGAGTTCTCGTTCTCGCCTTGACGATCGAATACCAACTGATAAGGACGCACAAGCGAACCTTAAGATATATATGATATAATAAGATAGCACAGGTGTTATTGAACAGTAACACGCGTGCAGCTTAAGAGCGGGTGATGAGTGCAGACTTCGTCCGAAGTTACTGCTGTAGCACAACGCTACCTCATCTATACCGAATGCCTCCCATCTCATAGATGGTACCGCTATTGGGTTGTGAACCCGAGGCATTGGTTGAACGACTAGTATCGGCTGAACGAATAATGCGTTCGCCATATGATACTCGCATGCTTGTTCCGCACATGCTAGAAGCGAAGATGATTTCTTCTCCGAACCGTTCGGTACTTCAAGATAGCATCTTGCTTCGCCATTCTCGAGTCCGACATACGACCTCTCGATGACATGTGTCATTCAAGTCTTACCTTGAATAAATGACAGATGATGTGACTTATCATCTCGATGACATGTACAGTCATAGTCGACCGTACCGACGACTGTCTGTCATTATAATATATGACATGACTCGACATGACATGACATGGTATGACATGTCTGACATGTATGACATGTATGACACGTATGACATGTATGACACATGTGTCATCGGTCATAACCCTGACACCTTCGCGCAAAGTTTCCACTTCTCAAGTAAAACGGATTTTCAACGGATTTTCGCTTGTATCTTTAGATTCGCTTTGAGTTAGGTAAAAAGTAAAACAGAATATTGATGCTGAGGCTCTTGCGCATCCCGCGCGCGTTGCGGCGCACATCCGATATACCCCCGCACGAACGGGGGCGGATGCTCGATTGAGCGCTACAAGGTGTGAGGCAACGAAATGAGGCTCGTTTTCAAGAATCTTCTCGCGCTAAAACGTAGGACACCGTTGGGAACAATTTGAATTATCGGTATACTTCCTAAGTGGCATACTAATACATGAAAACTTACTGCGCTTCAAAAAAATGAGTTAGCGAATTTAGGTTGAACATACAGTGCATCGAAAACCCTGAATTTTTGATCTGAATCGGTCATTGCGATCTAGTGGGTGTTTTTTTCGGCGCACCGTTTGTATGCGCCACGACCGACCCCGACGACGAGTGAAGTCTGGCGCAGCAATTCAAAGTGACTTCTTGTTCTTCTTCGTCAATCTGAATCTCGAATCTGTGACACACGCAGGTCGAGGGATGACTGCAAGACGAGAGAGTAGCAAGCGACCGGCCCACTTTCTGAACGTGGGCCCGCCCCAAATTTTCCAGGCGCCGGCGCGGTGGCGGACGATGAAAATGCCAGGCGCCACGCCGGCGCGTGGCGCGAGGCAAAAAATTCAGGCGCCACGCCAGCGGCGTGGCGCGACGGCGCCCCACCCCACCACAGGCGCCGAGCCACCGCGGATCTCAAAAACTGAAATGGCATGCTTGAGCGGCATCCGATCGGCAGCGCCGTTCTTCTTCTGCCAACTGTCGATGTCGTGCGAACGTGTGAATATGCGACGGCTATGTATGGCTCGCGTCGGTCGGGCGCGACGGCTATCGTATGGCTCGGGTTGGGTGCAGGCGAGGGGGTGGACTCCGGATGGCTACGGTGAGTCCACCCGATCCCATTCCAGCTCTAAAACCCTAATTATAAAGGGTTAAACAGAGATCGGATCAATTTGGGCAACCGAACGAAGTATTCTGTATTCTGTTGCAATAATAGGCGAGAGATTACAGAATTATCGAATAGTTGAAGATGGCTGAAAAGGAGAGGATATTCGTCGGTGGGCTGCCCAGCGATGTCAACCAAGAAGAAATCGCACGCCTTTTCAAGAATTTTGGAACTGTGCTTGAAGTGGTGATTGCGCGCGATAAGTGCACGCCTTGTTCCAAGAAGAAGAAGGCGCCGTGTCGGGGATTTGCCCACGTTCTCCTCAAGGTCACTAAAGATAAACTGGCCAGTGCAATTTCTGTGGTAAGTCATCAACAACGTTTTGTGTCGTGAAAATACACTAATTTGCAACAAATGAGAATGTGGTTGGCTTTCACGCAGTACAATTCTTGCAAATTCCGAGGTGGTAATGTACTTCGAGTTGCCGTCGCTAACATTCACTTCAAAGCTAAAATGGCATTGGAAAAGGAAGAACAGGCGATTAATTGCGCTGCTGCAGAACCGGTGCCCGAAGATCCCATGAGCATGCCTTTTGTCGATCTCAAGCAAAAACTATTCATACCTGGGCGAGATATCAATAAGGTCTTTACAGCTGTCTGGCCCTTCTGTTTCAGATGTGCTTATCGACTGCTCATTACCCGAATATTGCACATAGGCTCATAAAGTGCACAGAGCCTGAGTAGTGCAGACAGTCTCATCGAGCGCACAAAACCTGAGTACTGCAGCGTCGCTTGCACGGATCTGGCTCTGGCAGTTTGGCACACGTCTTGAAGTGAGTAGAGACTCAAAAACAAATTGCTGTGATGATTCCTCCCGTCCGTCGAATGTAAGTTGACTCTCCCTGGTCGGCATACTGTAACTCGACTGACTCCCGTAACTTTTTTCGTTCGTGTCTTTTTTCGGTAGAAAACAGTTGACTGGCATAAGCACATCTCCGCTAGATTAGTTCCATGCAAACCAACGTGATCACGGGCGTTCTACCTTCGATGATCCCTGTTTACGCTGGAGTCTGCGGCATGGGAAGTGTGTGCCAGGTCGTGGAGATCTCAGTTTGCGGCGGTGCCAAGCGGCATCGACACAACTTCCCCGAATACGACGGTGTATACAAAGAAGAACCCCCTCAAGTTGACGGCTTTGCTCGGGCGGTTAAAGCTGAAAGAAGCAGCCAAATGAAATTATTTGCCAGCCTCTTCGGTGACGAGGTGTGCACTATTATCTGGAACTAATGATGTCTGTTCTGCTCGAAACTTTCGTTTGCAAGTAAAGGCGCCCCCTTTTGTATGAAGTTTCCCAGTTACGCTCCGGAGGAAGCTACGATATTGTTATCTTAATATCTTCATCTCTCATACTCGACGCTTGAAGTGTCAGAATCGCCTTCAAAGCTATTTCGTCAATCTTTCCACGACAGGGCGCCACCAGGATGTCCACGGCAATTCTGCTGCTACTCGCGCCGCACATATAGTTTTATTCTGCTCCAGTGCACTGGTCGCAGAGTGTGCTGTCTCTCTCAAAGTTGTGCGTATAGTTTATTGAACATCTCAAGCGGCGAGATTCTTGAGTACCTCTCAAGAAGAGCAGATGAGGAAATCCTGTCCGTTGATTGCAGACAGCGCGTGTTAGAAGAGTTGCCGAGAATGGGCAGGGACGGGAGGAGGGAGGCTACAACGGATACTCCCGAAGGGTGGGCTGGAATCTTCGGGGAAGACGGAGGCTTAGCTGGAAAATGGATGCAGACTTCCCGAACGTGGGGGGCGAGGGTTCTTTCGCAGGACGCAGGGGCCACAGAGCCTGAGAGCAAGTCGCAGCCCCCCGCGCAGAGACCCAGCTCGGAATCCTTAGAGCACAGCGACGACGAACAGTTTTTCGATGCTGATGACGGTGAGCTAACAGCTCACACACGTTTAGGGTTCCTCCTGGACACTGCGTTCCAGGTGTGGGCCACGGCAGCGACGAACTTTGAAGTCGTATAGCGCCTTTTTGGATGGATACGCGGTTGTGAAATTCCGTGCACATTCACAGTTCATAGCAGTTTTCGTAGTCTGCCAAGCGCAAGGAAAAAGCGTGAAGTTGCCATCGAGCAATTTTGATGTACTTCGACCAACCTGCAGGTAGGACGGATACAACAGTCGCACACTACATTACAAGACATTGGTCGCAGCGACATCTCTTGCGTTTGAAAGCGCAAGTTCTAATGGGCTCGAGGAGACTTACAGCACCTTTTCCGCCCGTTACCGAAAATTGCTGTGAACTCGGTCGAGTGTGAAGTTGACAGGGGCTGCTGCGGACTACTGGGTGTGGCGATGATGGTGTTTCAGAGTACAAACAGGAGGAGATGAACGACGACGAGGGGGAACAGCAGGACCACCAGCAAGAAGAAATTGAGCCCAGGGATGAAGGAATTGGAGGCGGCGCGGCTGAGGAGGGAGAACCGAGTAGCGAGAGTGAAACGGAGGAAGTCGGTGACGAGGTTATGAGCATGGAAGAGGAGGAGGATATCGACCATAAGGAAACAGACACGCTCAGAAAGGATATCTCTACAAAGCGAGAAACTGCGGAAGTGAAAAACGAGAGGTTGTCAGCTGACGACCTGTTAAGAAGGATGGCCACAAAGTTTCTCGATGAACAGGAAGACGAGGATGAGGACGAGGGCGCAGAGGAAGAGCAACTTGGTGATTTCGAGGAGGACTGCAGTGAGGACGACGGCAAGGACGATCGTGAGCTAGAGGGCATGGATTCTGAGGGGGATGATACTGGCGAGGGAGACGAGAACGAGGAAGAGGCCGACGGCAGAAAGTTGAGGTTGAGGGAGGACCACAGCGACAGTGACAATGAGGAAGATGAAGACCACGACGACGACGACGACGAACACTTCGGAGAAAGAGACCCTTCTGAGCAGGAGGAGGAACAGGAGGAGGAGGAGGAGGAGGAGGAGGAGGAGGATGTGGTGGACTTAGTGAACGGAGAGGAAGAAGTCGGGGAACTAAGGAGGCTCAGTGAGACTGAAGAGGAGGAGGAAGATGTTGAGAGCGAAAGCAGATCACAACACACAGAGGCACAGAAGCAGGTGCCACAGTGATTATCTTTCTTTGTGCTCTATCGTAGCCTATTTTAAAACTTGAAGGCGACGCAAGCGCTTGGGCCATATTGAAGAGGCCCCGCAGCTGTGCACCACCAAATGGCTTGATGGCATTTGGCTTGCATGTGACATCAACAGAGGGCCCTAGTGGACGCTCGTCTGCTTTTCTGCACTTGGCACTTTCTTTTCGCTGTGTTATCAGTGGCTCATGCTCCTCTCATGCTGCAGGTGTGTGATCAGAGAGATGCTGGCAACGAGCATGACCTTGTTGCTCAGGCTGGCACCGGAACGCAGAATGCCGAAGCTGCTACCCAAGGTGCTCCCCTATATCATGGTTCCGCGTACTGGGAACCAACAGGGTACTGTTGGGCAGCCGCCGTTCCCTTGCGGTTGGAGGAACAACCAAGAGCCTCCTACAAACCCTGGCGCTCTCTTCTCTCGCCACACGGCTCGGATGCTACTTCAAAGTTTATAGTGCTCGTTCCACATTTAAACAACGCTCGAGTGCAGCATGCCGTCGTGATGGCCTCCACAGCCCACTTCCTCCCCACGTATTTATTAAGTTCATTCAAGCGCCTCTTTCCAGGCTGTTGAGAGAAGTCACTGGCTCATCTTGAATGGGAGTCAAGGTGAAGCGAGAGGGAAGGCTGGGGAGGGGGCTCCGCAGACCCGTTTTTCTGCAGCACGTCCATCTTCCGTCAAGATGAGGGCACTTCCTTCTCGCTAATGAGCTTCATAAACCCTGTTTACGATGCCACCCCCGATACCACCCCCCTTGGAGGTCTGTCAGCGGCGGGCAAGTCAGCCTCTCATCACGATGCTTCTGGACCGCTCGATACACAGGTACGCCCATCAACCCTCGACGCGCATTGATCACCCCCGTTCATTTCGAACATAGCATGCAGGGACGAGCAGCCCATACGGCGCATTAGGTCTGAGAGGTGGGGATGACGTGAGGGGTGAGGCGGACTTGTTCTAGGTTTGAGAGGGTGGGCCCCCGATGAGGGTTGAGGGGGGTATTGTGGGTTTGTACAGCCCTCCACGTCGCCCAACGACATCGATGGCCTAGATGCCTGGTTGACGCCACAGCCGTCGCTGCGCCCTTCGTCTCCGGGCACTTCGCCTTTTATGCAAGACGAGGTGCAACCTACACCCCGGTGCTCTGCCTGCCGCGCCTTGCATGCAAGATGAGGTGCAGCCTATACCTGAGTGTTCTGCCTCCTGCGCCGATCAGCAAGCCCAGATGGGCCTCGGTCTGTGGGGCTCGCTAATCTCTCCCATACTTGTAGCAGCATGCTATGGACGTCATTCCGTCAGGTTTCTATGATGAAAGGTGACAAGTATTGCGAGCCACTTGTGATGAAGCATGCGACGCGCAGAGTGAAACTCGTTTCACAGAGTTCACAGGGTGCAAATCCCTTGCTCTTTCCCAATGCATGCATCTTCATGGGTTGCCCGTTCCGCCCGTCTAAGGGATTGCTGTGGTCTGGCTCCAAGCAGACCCCCGCAGCTGCACCGCGGGTTTTCAAGAGGAGAACGCCTCAAAGTGTGCCGTGCAAGTTCATGCAGCCCAAAGGCCATGAGGCAGTCAAAATGCAGACGCAATGGCGAGAGCAGCGGACTTCACTGATGAAGGTGAGATTGCATCTGTTATCAACACTCTGTAGCGGCGATCGATGTTTGGATTGCGCAGGCAAGGCGAAGCACATTCCAGTGTTTATCGAGCTTTTGTGTGAGTTTTTTGAATGAATTGATTTGTGTCGCACACGCTTTTTCTATCTTGCTCTAGCTCACTTCATGCGTTAGTTGTGTTCCAGCACATTCAAGGTTTCTTCTGATCGGTAGATGATTGTTTGCCCCGAGTCACAGTTTCCACTCACCATGCTGCATTGCATATACCAACGATGAGCTCCACTGGCTGTGTTGCGTGGCACGTTATGCAACTGCCTCATGGGCTATGCTCATTATGATAAACGGCATACCGCACATTGCGCTAGCATGTTCAGGTGGTGGTCGATCGGAGATGGATACAGGACTTCAAACGGAAACGTCGAGATGCACTACGCCGAGCAGGGTCATCTTCGTCTGGGAAGAAGCTGAGAGCTGATGCATGAGCTTAACTGTTTTTGTTTTGCTGCCATCATCACCGGCGCCTGCACAGATTGCACAAATGTTAAGTAAAGCATGGTTGCATTTTTATTAATCAATCAGATATCGTATGCTAAATTTACACTCGGAATGAGAGCTTGCATTAATTTTGACTTGGCTGATTTTGTTTACGGTATACATTAACCATGATGTGACGTGCTGCATCGTTGCAATAGTTGATAGAGATGGTGGAATGTTTCATTTGCGTGGTTGCCATACCAATGTATCATAATGGGGGCGGTCCACCTAAGACCACATTGCTGCGGTAAATGTCAATAATAATAATAATAAAACATTTACGTCGATGAGTAAGGCAACGCCTTCGGAACGATCTACACGAGTCTGTTCCCCTCATACATGACAGTCTGCAAAGGCATGAAGCATTCCAAAAAGCATGGAAGCAAGGGCGGCTAGGCACTAAAGAAGAACGTGTCTGCCACCAGTGTCGGAAAAAACATCAGCAGGTCGCGGAGCTGATGCACGATGGGGATGGAAGTGGAATGGGCGGCGGTGGTGGAGAGGTGAAGGCCCAGGGGTGCTCCGGCCCCCGGGCCGGTGGTGCCCCCGCGGAGCCGGGGCCCTATGGGGCCCCAGCCCCCTAGTCCGGGAAAATGGCTAAAAACAGCAGCCTGGCTGCAGGAGAAAAACTCGGTCGCTGGCGAGTAAACCGGGCCGTGGGCCCGACCATAGTGTTGGATTACGCGAGTACTCGCGATACGTAGCGATTACTCGGAGTATATTTCGAGTACTCGCGATGACCATCGATATTAGTAGGTATGCGCCACTTGGGGCAAGAACGCTACAGTATGGAAGCGATGGTGCATTGGAATGGGCCTGCTCCTTCAGAGTGTGATGGCTTTGTACCGCGGGTCTTGAATAGGCATTTTGGAGATGGTAAACCGTGGCACTTTTCATCTGTAGACCCACGGAACCGATGGCAAGTATCTAGAGTATCTACAACTGTTGACCGGTTAGATAATCAGAAAAGTAAGTTGCCATTTTTAATTTGATGTTTTGTATATTATGTATGATGAATGTGTGAAATTGCAACATTTGTATGACAACCGAATATTCCATGGCAAGCAAGATAACTAAATTATCCTTTAAGACAACGAAGGATTTTTGAGAAGGAATATTCCTAGGCCGCCATTTTCCTGGACTAGGCCCAGCCCATTGGGGTGGGGAGGGGTCACATAGCTGCAAAATGTCTCACTTAAAGCCTACGGCGAGCCTCGTGATGAACAATATGAAGGGAAATGCCCGAGCGAAGGTTTGAAGGAATGGGTCCTGTCACGGCACGACTGTTATGGAACTGTAACAGTTGCGTGCAAGTTGCAAGTATTTGGTGGGTATATGAGTGCAGCAGTCTGGGGACCAGAAGTGCTTGCTTGAGCTCAACGCTCCGCATATATTAATAATACATTTACGCTAGCAAAGGGGGCAAAGTCCTGAGAGTGCGGTATCCCTGCAAAGCAGGCTAGTGAAAACACCAGGGGCTACTCCCTCTGCTATAGCGCGCCCACAAAGGGGCTCAGCCCACTTTTCAGCAGGGTGACATCTAGAGAAAAAGCTAAGTGCTAGGCAATAAAAACTCTAGAAGATGGAGAAGCAGCCATGGCCGGGTGAGTGGAGGGGTGGCTGAATCTGAGCGGTGGGGAGGGAAGCGCGAAGAATTAAGGGGGTTTTTGGAGACGTTGAGGAAGGTGGCCAGGGGTGGACGGGGGAGAGGGGGTGAGCGGGGGAAGGGAGGGGGGACGGCCCCTCCCCTTGGGGACACGAAACCATCTTTTATTGCAAGACTTTTGAAAATTATTGAAGGAGGGTTTGAAGAAAGTCGTTTGACTGTTGCACGGCTTCTGTTTCTGTCATGGTTTCACTGCTCGAGATGTCAACTGTATGCGGGTCAGTATTTAAGGTGGTGGTGTTTAACAGAAACACGTCTCGCCTATTTTTGGTGTGGTGCCTACAAATTCTTGAAAGTTTTTTAAGGAGTGGTTTAATCTTACCACGGGGAACACCTATCGTGTTGAGGACAGTACCAAAAAGAGGAGGGAGGTATCCCATGAGTGTAAGAACTTTGGGCCATTTCACGGTGCTTATGAAGGGCTTGGAATTTGCATTGGTGATTGTCGTGTCGTGGTGACCACCATAATAAGGCTCAATATCACTCTGATGATAAGGAGGGTCTTGAGTGGGCCATGGGCAAAGCGAAGAGGGAAGAACCTTGTCGCTTTCGTTCAAAACTTCATTCCAAATATCAGAGCTGACTCCTGTGTATTCTAGCCTCTTCTTCGTGACTCTGGACTTGGGAAGGACGTTAAGGAGCCATCTGGCAATCTTTTTCTGTGTAGGCCTCCAGTCAAAGGCTGGTTGAGTATCACTGGGTGCACTGTCTATAGCTATGATAACAACATCTGAAAAGTCATCCGTATAGCATCCACCACCTGGAAGAACGTAGGGGTCATCACCCGTCCAATAGCCATGTGGGATAAATGGAATAGTGTTATGCGGGAATCTGAAAACAAGTTTAAAGCCTTTATCGAACCATCTTTTTTGGTTTTTGGGAGACAGCGGGAGAATCCATGTTCCTGAAAATCCAGGGACGGTGTTGGCCGCTTTATGTCCCATTTCCAAGGTAGTCATAACCGCCGAAGATTTGCCCTTATCTTTCCCATCAGAGTAAATCCGGCAGATGGGGGGCTACTTACGATTGCCCCCTGAACGTTTTTTTTGCCCCCTGAAAAATTGCCCCCTGAACTTTTTTTTCAGGCCCTGAAAATATTTTTCAGGCCCTGAAAACCATTTTCAGGGCCTGAAAACCATTTTCAGGCCCTGAAAATGACTTTCAGGGTCTGAACTTGTTTTATACTAGGCTAGTTATACACCTTAGAAAAAACCTCATGGTTAATATAAGTTTTACACAAAAGTTCAGGGCCTGAAAATTTGGAATTCACACTCTTAAGATGCCCCCTGAACTTTTTTTTCAGGGCCTGAACTTTTTATTCACTTTTCGTGTTATATAAAGTTTAGAATTATATTCTCATGTCCCCATCTTGCCCCCTGAAAAAAAAGTTCAGGGCCTGAAAATTTTACAGTGTTCCAAGCCCTGAAAATTCACATACGGGCCTACAAATGCCTTTTCAGGCCCTGAAAATGACTTTTCAGGGCCTGAAAATCATTTTCAGGCCCTGAAAACGGTTTTCAGGCCCTGAAAATGGTTTTCAGACCCTGAAAACGGTTTTCAGGCCCTGAAAACGATTTTTCAGACCCTGAAAATGGTTTTCAGCCCTGAAAATGATTTTCAGACCCTGCAAACGGGTTTCAAGGCCTGAAAACGACTTTTCAGGGCCTGAAAATGGTTTTCAGGGTCTGAGAATGGTTTTCAGGCCCAGAAAATGACTTTTCAGGCCCTGAAAATGCCTTTCAAACCCTGAAAATGCCTTTCAGACCCTGAATCGGCCAGGGCACTTCATTGCAAGTTATGCATGCTCCCCCCCCATCCCTAAACTGCAAGGTGCACTACACCCACGCATCCTTCCCGCCACGGGCGGTTCTCGAGCCGCATGCATCGGCTCTGGTGTGCGGCCCCGCGGCAGCGGGGAACATGCCGGAGGAGCAGGTTCCGGAAGGTGGTGCGGCGGCATCGGCATCCGCCGTGCCGGCCCCTGCTATACCCGTCTCGCAGGTGGAGGATGTGAAGCCCGTGCCACTTCAATCGGCGCGGGTGACTGCGACGACGGAAGAGTTCCCTGGATTCGTTCAGACTGTCAACCACGCCGCCATCGCGCCGGTTGACCTCACCGGCTACGACACCGACGACTACGAGGACTTTGCCGACGGCAGCTTCCGGCTGAAGCCGCGGGGCTCGCCTCCGTCGGCCAATCATGTGTCCGGACCACCCGTGGACAACCAGAGAGCCTACGGTTGTGGGAAGCCGCCCTGGGGCTTTCCTGCCACGGTTGGGCCGTGGGGAATTCCTTTCCTCCTTTCCCTCGTTCTTTGCATCTCGATCATGGGGTTGGCAGCCGTGCCCGATGCTCAGTCGGCTGCGGGATTGTCTTCGCTTGGTGGTGATCTCGATTGGGAGACTCCGTCAATTTTCTCCACGAATGAATTTGTTGAATCGGTGATCCCGGCTCGGGGTTTCTTTGTGGCTGACAACGTGCCACCGCTTGAGCCGCCTGAGCCCCCTGACCTCTTTCAGGACCTTGCTCAGGCAGATTTTAGTTTCGACATGGCCTTCTTCTATGGTGTGGCTCTACATGAGAGAGGTCCTTTCGGGAACCCTCCCTTCGGGTCGGACTTGAGTGAGGACACTGCCGACTACTTTGGTGCTGTCGATTGACTTCTTGTTCACTCTGGATGCACACCGACATGGTGGTGTGCGGAACTCCGATGACTTCAACGATTTCTTCAATCTGGTTTATGTTTTACTTTGACTCCTTTGTATTCTTCAATCTCACCAAACTCAAGTAACGAGGTTACGAGGTAACGAGGACCCGAGTTTATCGTTTTCGGACATACTTTTAATGAGAGGAATTTTATGAACTCCACTTTGAAGGTTGCGTCATTACGGTTGTCCTTTTGGGATGCACAAATGCCTTAATTCGACTGCTGGCTTTCATGAGTTTCAGGATGACGCGTGCAACCATGAAAAGGCAACCGATTTTTTCCCCCATCGTTGCTAATTCTTCCCGAGGCCTGCACCAAGACTCTTGATCCTGGGCGGTCGGTGGCTAGTACAATTACAGATTACATCATGTTCGTTGTTCCAACACACCCTGCTGGCCCATTCCATGGAAGAGTGATATTCTAGCACCTTTGAAATATGGTGGCTTACGTGCCCATTTTTTGGTTCCTGTGAAATATGATGTTTTAAGTGAGCTTTTGTAGCACGTGTGAAGTCTGGTGGCGGTGTGGGTTTTTTTTTCATGTGTGAAATATGGTGTTTCATGTGATTTTCTTGCATGTGTGAAATAGGGCGGTTTACGTGCAGATTTTTGGGCACGTGTGAAATATTGTGTTTTGTGTGTACGTATGGTGGCTGCAGTGTTTTGTGTCGATCTTTTAATGTGTTTTTTTTGTTTCGATTTTTTGTAGGTGTGGAGTATGGTGTTTTGTGCACGTGTTTATTAGTGTGAAATAATGTTGAGTAAAGAACTTGTTATTAAAAACAAAGTAGTCTCAAACCAGAATACGATGATAATAAAATTACGGATAAAAAACTTGAAGCTGTTATGAATCTAAGAAAAAAATATTTAAAAAAGGTGTGTGGGGTTTTTGTTTCGAGTTTTTGCATGTGGGGTTTTTGTTTCGAATTTTTGTAGGTGGGGAGTATGGTGTTTTGTGCACGTTTTTATTAGTGTGAAATAATGGGGAGTAAAAAACTTGTTATTAAAAACATAGTAATCTAAAGCCAAAATAACAATAATAATAAAATGAATAAAAAAGTTTAAGCTGTTACGCAACTGAGAAAAAAATAAAAATTTGTGTGTGGGATTTTTGTTTCGTTTTTTTTTTATGTGGTTTTTTGTTATTGGCTTTTTTTGTATGTGTGGAGAATGGTGTTTCGTGCACGCGTTTATTAGTGTGAAATAATGGGGAGTAAAAAACTTGTTATTAAAAACATAGTAATCTGAAGCCAAAATAATAATAATAATAAAATGAATAAAAAAGTTGAAGCTGTTATGAAGCTGAAATGAAGTTGCTCCCATTTATGTGGCAGCTATCACTATATTTAGCAAGCCTGAAACGTTCTAACGGAGATGGAGCTCTCTTCAAAGATTTTTAAAGCTAGCTTTGGACTTTTCGGCGTCGCAAAGTTTGCTTCGGCTTTTATGGATTAGATGTAGCTTGCGTTAAGATCTTGAAAGATCTGTGAAGCATGAAGATCTTTGAAGCAAGCATTCTAAAATAGATGAGCTTGCTTGCTTCAAAGATTTCTAAAGCTCTTTGGCCTTTCCGGCGTCGCAAAGTTTGCTTCAGCTTTTAAGGACTTGTTGAAGCTTGCGCAAAGGCCTTCAAAGATCTTTGCGCGAAGAGCTTTGAAGCAAACATTCTAAAATAGATGAGCTCGCTTGCTTCAAAGATCTTTAAAGCTCTTTGGACTTTCCGGCGTCACAAAGTTTGCTTCAGCTTTTAAGGACTGGTTGAAGCTTGCGCAAACGCCTTCAAACATCTTTGCGCAAAGAGCTTTGAAGCAAACATTCTAAAATAGATGAACTCGCTTGCTTCAAAGATCTCTAAAGCTCTTTGGCCTTTCCGGCGTCGCAAAGTTTGCTTCAGCTTTTAAGGACTGGTTGACGCTTGAAGCGCAAAGGCCTTCAAACATCTTTGCGCAAAGAGCTTTGAAACAAACATTCTAAAATAGATGAGCTTGCTTGCTTCAAAGTTCTTTAAAGCTCTTTGGACTTTCCGGCGTCACAAAGTTTGCTTCAGCTTTTAAGGACTGGTTGAAGCTTGCGCAAAGGCCTTCAAAGATCTTTGCGCAAAGAGCTTTCAAGCAAACATTCTAAAATAGATGATCTCACTTGCTTCAAAGATCTGTAAAGCTCTTTGGACTTTCCGGCGTCACAAAGTTTGCTTCAGCTTTTAAGGACTGGTTGAAGCTTGCGCAAAGATTCTCAACGGTCTTTGCGCAAAGAGCTTTGAAGCAAACATTCTAAAATAGATGGAGCTTGCTTACTTGAAAGGTTTTTAAAGCTCTTTGGACTTTCTAGCGTCGCAAAGTTTACTTCAGCGTTTAAGGAATGAGTGAAGCTTGCGCAAAGATTCTCAACGGTCTTAATTGTTACGGTTTCCTCATTAATGTTACGGTTTTAACATTAATGAAGAAACTGTTTGTTTCCTTCGGTGTTGCTGTTGATTCTTACTATTTCTCGCAGTTTTAACATTAATGCGGAAAGTGACTGTTTTCTTGAGTTTCGCTGGACATTTCGCCTTTTTCAAGCATAAAGCACATTAATGCGAAACTTGCTGTTTTACTTGTGTTTTGCTGTTGATTCTTACTATTTCTCGCAGTTTTAACATTAATGCGGAAAGTGACTGTTTTCTTTAGTTTCGCTGGACATTTCGCCTTTTTCAAGCATAAAGCACATTTAATGCGAAACTTGCTGTTTTACTTGTGTTTTGCTGTTGATTCTTACTATTTCTCGCCTCAGTTATAACATTATTAATGCGGAAAGTGACTGTTTTCTTTAGTTTTGCCGGACATTTCGCCTAAGTTTTTAAGCATAAAGCACATTAATGCGAAACTTGCTGTTTTATTTGTGTTTTGCCGTTGATTCTTACTATTTATCGCAGTTTTAACATTAATGCGGAAAGTGTCTGGTTTCTTTAGTTTTGCTGGACATTTCGCCTTTTTTTAAGCATAAAGCACATTAATGCGAAACTTGCTGTTTTACTTGTGTTTTGCTGTTGATTCTTACTATTTCTCGCAGTTTTAACATTAATGCGGAAAGTGAATGTTTTCTTTAGTTTTGCTGGACATTTCGCCTTTTTTAAGCGTAAAGCACATTAATGCGGAAACAGGCACTTCTGGACAGTTTTGCTTTACATTCTAGCCTTTTCTTCCAGAAAGCACATTAATGCGGAAACAGGCACTTCTGGACAGTTTTGCTTTACATTCTAGCCTTTTCTTCCAGAAAGCACATTAATGCGGAAACAGGCCCTTCAGGGCGGTCTCGCTCTACATTTCGGTTTTTTCTTACAAAAAGCACATTAACCCGAAAACATGGAGCTTTTGGCAGTTTTGATCGAGCAGCAAACCAGGAAGGACGTGGAGTACAACCTGATGCAGCTTGTGTCATTCTACGAGCGAGAGGCAATGCGCTGCTTGCATTTCTTCTCTGACAAGGGTGCCAACTTGACGGAGCCTTTGATCGGACGCGAGAAGAAAGTGTTCGGCGGACTCGTCACCATGGCGGAGTGCTTCCATGTGACGGCGGTCAGTTTCATCCAGCAGTCGAACAAGTTGCAATTCATCTTGGCGGGGGGACATGAACAACGAGAGCATGGCCGCACGGGAACTCTTTACCAAGAAAGACGCGAACTGGAACAGGCTTCACGTCGAGGTCGTCACTTCGCACGTGACACGCTGAATGAGTTACAGGAGGCGTACCTGAAAACAACCCCTTCCCATCTGGATTCCCGCAACCATCGCCCGGACACGCAACGCCATTTCCCAAAGAAAAGGCGCGTGGAAGTCGACTTGACTGATGCGGCACCCGCGATCATTGCTGCCAAGCGAAACGAAGACGGCACTGCTTGGGAATGGTTGGTGGACTCGGACCGGAACAGTACCGCGGCGGACAAGGAGTGGTTCACTTCGGCGCGTGTGAAGAAGGAGCTCGTTGTCGAGTTCCTCGGTGATGTGCACTACCATTCTACGGAGCGACTTGGCGCGAGGTTGAGTGTTGGGACTCAATTGGAGGTCATATACCAACTGACCACACCGCCATGGCATGTCAAGATGCTTGCCAGCCTGTTTCTCCGGGAGACAAAGTGCACCGTGTTACAAGTGAAACACCCTAAAACCCTGGAAACCCTAGAACGACCACTCTTTGTTTTTGGAACGTGTTCTCCTAATTTCATAGTAAAGTAACATTTTGCAGGTGGGCGCCCCGACTCCGAGGCTCTCAAGGCGAAATGTTGTCAACGGCATTCTTGATCGCAGTTTCACCGTGGCCGTTGATGGGAAGAAAGAAGTTGCACATCAAGTTGTGTTCGGCTACATCGACGCGTCTACGGAGGTATTCTTCGGAGAACGTAACGAGCAACAAGTGGCAAGACAACGCATCTCTTGTAGCTGCAAGACTTGGCAAACGTTGATGACATTTGCATTGGTGCGTGCACATGTGTTGCGTCTTGCGTGTTGAAGGAAGCCAAGTTCACACCTGGAAACTGGGTTTACCTGCAGTCGGGTTTCACTGTGAACGAAGTCCAGTACCTTTTGAAGGAAATGGCGGCGGTCCAGATTACCCCGACACCCACGGTTCAGGCAAATGGCAACGGACTGAAACAAGGTCAGTGGATGGTACTCCCTGGTTCTGGACGCCAGGCAACTTGTGCGGCAAAGTTTTGTCAACAAGGATGTGCCACTCAAAAAACTTTGGCGCGGAAGACCGGGAAGAAAGTGGAACAGCCTGTTTTGGGGGCACGTGCGCCACGCGTTGCGGTAATGGGCAAACGCCTGGTGAATGAAGTTTGGGTTGAGACAAAGTTTCAATTCTGCTTGAAGTTTGCCTGCTGCACTCGCGTGCCAGCGAAATTCATGAAGATCGCGGGCAAGCCTACCGACCTTCCCTTGCACCCGGACGTGACCTTGACGAATGAAGAGAAGATCCTCTCGGGGGCATTGACTTTCCGAGAATGATGAAGAAGACCGCATGGCAACGAGTTAGTACGCACAGATAGCTCACAGGTTAGGTTCATGGTTAAGGTGGGAACGTGTAAGCGGGAAGGTCCCAAAGGATGAAGAGCTAGGTTTCTAGTTTTTGCCGCAGCATTAGTAGTTGCTTCCATGAAATGGGCCAGCCGAGTGTGTTGGAACACCGTAAACTATGAGGGTATTAGATAAATTTCTGAAATTATAAAAATTCTTGATATTTACCACTTTAGTGAAATCCTGCTCAACAATAAAATTGTGATTACGAACCCGGCTTTGCCTTGCTGAAGTCTCCCAAACTACCCCACGAAAACGAGTCAAATTTTGCAAAATTGCTTCACGAACTGGCCAAAAACTCATATTCAACCCTCAGAACCTCGTTAGATGTGTAAAATGCTTCAATCTGACTTGCTAGCACGGTTCTTTTCAGTTGTTTAGCGGGTGCACAATGCCCGTATGTTTCTGCTCACGTGCTACCTAGAGGGTTCCAATTTGTGTATCGGAATAGCACAGTTGGATTAGCAGTTAGGACTTGTCACCCTAGCTCATGCCCTAACAGCTTATCTTACATTATCTGACTCTCCTAGACAGTCACCACCCACAGTGCTGGGGTGGTGTGCTGAAATCTGTATAGGCAGCCCTGACCGGGAGTCCCGGTTCAGGCCCCTATGACAGACTCCTAGGCCAACACTGGACTGCTGAGTGATCTATATGTTCGTGCTGTGACACACGCTGTGTCACAGGTAGGCTAGACTCCGAAACCGTCCGAGACCGTTCCGGGTATATCTAGCTTAGGGTTTATTGATCTTGAGAGAGTTTATCCACACAGTTCGAGAGTTTCTGATATCTAGTGAACTAGGATATTCCAGTATGCGATGATATCCACCTTCAAACCGCTCTGGCCTATGACCAGCTGGAAGATCCTCCTGGAATATATCTGAAAAGTCCTCTCTGGTGCGATCACGTTCTGCTGTGACCTCTGGGTCTTCCATGGTAGTGTATTATGTGTCAGTTGCTGTCATGACCACTTCACCATCAACCTCTGTGAGAAAAAAGAGATAAGCTACGGCTTCTTCAGCCGAACCACTGGATCGTATACGTCGCAGGTGCTTCCTCGTTGTGGTGGCACTGACTAGTTCCATTTCAGGAAGGCCATCTGATTTCTGAGTCTCTTCAACTCTGGATAGAACTGTACGAACACTGGAACCTGAAGTGTGTGTCCTGGTGATCGTCATGTTCTTAGACTGAAAGTCTATGTGTGGATTCCTCCTCTCCAACCAATCCTGTCCCAGGATGACTGTGAAGGGTGTCATATCAATAACATATAGGTCCACTGAATCCTTATACTTACCCAGCGTAAATGTAGCATTGGGAAGATAGGATGTACAAGGTAATTGGCTTCCTCCAGCCAACCCCACTGAGAATGATGATGAATCTGATGGTGCTATACCAAGCTGAGAAGCAAATTGTCTGTCGATAAATGATGATGTTGCCCCAGGATCTATCACAAAATATGAGTACTCTGTCCATATACTTTCCCCTTATACAACAACAGCTTCTTCTGTGATTTCAGCTGTGCTGTCTGTGACTGCATCTCTGCGATGTGATCCGAGGGAGTGTCCGTCTGCTGGAACTGCAATGTCAGACTGGAAAGGACTTCTTCTGAGATATTCTCAACCCGGCCACTTGCTTCAGTGGCATGTTCAGGCTGATCTATCCCCGGGGTGCTCTCATCACTGGTACCTGTGCAGTACCCGGGGAGTTTCCCTGAGGAGCTGGAGCTGATGCTGGAGCTGAAGCTGAAGCTGGAGCTGGTTGTGCTCGCAATTGCTGCATTGATGCTCTGCTGATTCTGAAGCTCCTTAACCAAGGTCTTGACTGTTTTTAGGAGCTTGTTAGACTCACTTTTGCCACCCTGATTATTCTGTTGCTGCTGTCCTCCTTTCTGTCCTCGAATATAATAAGGACTCTGAGCTGGAGGATTGCCTTTTACGGGTTTTCCATCCTCTGTCTTCACTGCGAAGCAATTCTTCTTGCTGTGATTTGTACGACCACATCGGTCACAGGACTGGGAAGAAGAAGACGAAGATGCTGATCCTTTTCCTTTGCCTTTGCCTGATCCTTTGCCTTTCCCTTTCTTTTTCTGGGAATTCTGATTGGACTGATTCTGATTGCCGCGGTCGTATGGCTTGTTGCCACGGCCTTTGGAATCCTTATCCTTCTTGGATGGACCACCTGACTGCTCCTTTTGGCCCCTATAGTGCAGGGTCTCTGACTGCTTCGAATGAACTACAAAGTTCAAGTCGAGCAGTACCTGTGTGGTTTGTGACCACGAAAGGCTATTCCTCTCAGTTTCTGTGAGAAATCTGAGGTGGAACTGCTGTCTGAGATCTGAGTCCATGTTTGTGACAAATCGATCCTTTATCAGGACATCCTCCAGATTGACTGATGCCAGTGAGGCCAGTGATGTGAATGTCCGCAGATAGTCTGAAAATGTCTGATTACCCTGCTGCAGTGCCATCGAATGTCTTTTGGCTACTGACTGCGTATGTGGGTTTCCAAACTGTCGAAGGAACGTGGTCCTGACTCCTGCATATGTGGCTGTTGGTGATTGTGCCACAACATGAAAGAAGTGTCTGTCATTGTTCTGAAGAAATGTGAGGAAAACTGTAATCAGGTCCTTATTATCTGTTGCTCCTGGGTAGGTAAACTCAAAATATCTATCCACCGTCTCCATCCAGACTTCTGCATCTTGTCCGACCTTATATTCCTTTGGTGTATTCATTTTCACCTTAGGAGTAGGTACTGCTGGAACTGTGGATGCTCACGTCCATTGCCACGCCCGCTCTGGTGGTGCCAGGCCGCATTAGGTCATGACACCGCGCAGGCATCGGTTGAAAAACAAATGAAAATTCCTCGAGAGTTCGTACACAACGCGGAGCTCGTCACGTTCTTTAGCTTTGCAATCTTTGTAGTCTAGGTCATCGCCCATGCGGAGAGCCGCCTCTAGATGGATTGAAAAAGGTCCCTTTGGGCCTAGGACAACTTGTGGATTTGCCTAGCTGGGGTTTGGGGAGCATGTTGCATCTTGAAGTGAACTCACACCTTCGGGGTGAGGTGGTGTCACGCGGAACATGACTTTGTGTCACGTATGACAGTCAGTGTCCCCGTAGTGTCACCCCTTGCCCTGAGTGTCACTTGCAACCTGCCACCCCGCATGATCGCCCGACAATAAATCACCTCGGTATTTTATTATCTTCATCTTAGTCCTCTATCCGAAAGCCCGAACGTAGTCCAGTTTCCGTCTCTGCACTGATATATATACCCATTATGTATATCTCCTCTTTCATGAGTGTCCATATCCCAACACATTAGCCGGAAGAGTGGCGCGAATAAGGTATGTGGGGGGGAGGGGGTTGGGTGGTTGGTGGGGGAACAAGGTTCGAAATGCAGGCCAACTCTCAGGGTTCACGTCTTAATACGCGCACGTGGTACTCTTGTTCCCAGAGTTTCTCCGAGCGCGGCCGCTGCGCGGCCTGCGACACGCGAGGGTCGACGTTACAGTTGATCGAAGAGGCTCGGAGAAACTCTGGCATGTCTTGGCAGAAGCGCTAAAATGCCCGTTTTCGCTATCTCTTTTCCACGGAACAGGTTCACGGAAAACAGCCTCAAGGGCTGATAAGATAATTTATTGCAAGTTGTGTAGTTAATGCATTGAAGAAAGCTCGACGGAATATTGAAGTTATGCTGTCTAATTACTATTTCTTCTTGCTCGCTTGCGAACGGGAGGCCTCTAGGGCCCTTTAATAGGCATGTCGGATAGGGTACTTTCGCAGATTTGCGCAAGCTAACCGTGGACAAGATGATTGATTAAACGGTGTAGAGTTAACGGAATCGAGCAATCTCAACGGCATATTGAAGGTAAGGGTCTTATCTGACATATTTTCTCTCTCAAGTAGTCATGAAACTCGTGTGCAGTTCGCAAACGTTGAAGGCTGATAGGGTTGTTCGCAGATGCGACTTATGCTAGCATGAGCGAGAACGAGCACCCCAACCTCCATAGTTAACGGAATCGAGCAATCTCAACGGCATATTGAAGGTAAGGGTCCCACCTAACATATTTTCTATTGCAAGTAGTCATGAAAGTTGTGTAGAGGGTCCAACGTAGAGGGCTGATAGGGTATGTTCGCAGATGCGGCATTAACCCCAACGAGCGAGAACGAGCACCCCAACCTCCATAGTTAACGGAATCGAGCAATCTCAACGGCATATTGAAGGTAAGGGTCCCACCTAGCATATTTTCTATTGCAAGTAGTCATGAAAGTTGTGTAGAGGGTCCAAACGTAGAGGGCTGATAGGGTATGTCCGCAGATGCGGCATTAACCCCAACGAGCGAGAACGAGCACTCCAACCTCCATAGTTAACGGAATCGAGCAATCTCAACGGCATATTGAAGGTAAGGGTCCCACCTAGCATATTTTCTATTGCAAGTAGTCATGAAAGTTGTGTAGAGGTCGCCAACGTTGAGGGCTGATAGGGTATGTCCGCAGATGCGGCATTAACCCCAACGAGCGAGAACGAGCACCCAACCTCCATAGTTAACGGAATCGAGCAATCTCAACGGCATATTGAAGGTAAGGGTCCCACCTAGCATATTTTCTATTGCAAGTAGTCATGAAAGTTGTGTAGAGGTCGCAAACGTTGAGGGCTGATAGGGTATGTTCGCAGATGCGGCATTAACCCCAATGAGCGAGAACGAGCACTCCAACCTCCATAGTTAACGGAATCGAGCAAGCTCAACGGCATATTGAAGGTAAGGGTCCCACCTAGCACATTTTCTATTGCAAGTAGTCATGAAAGTTGTGTAGAGGTCGCAAACGTTGAGGGCTGATAGGGTATGTTGGCAGATTGGAGCATGGCCACCCCAAACGAGATTGAGTCCCCAAGGCTCTATAGTTAGTCAAATCGAGCAAGCTCAACGGCATATTGAAGGTAAAGGTCCTCCCTAGCATATTTTCTATTGCAAGTAGTCATGAAAGTTGTGTAGAGGTCGCAAACGTTGAGGGCTGATAGGGTATGTTGGCAGATTGGAGCATGGTCACCCCAAACGAGATTGAGTCCCCAAGGCTCTATAGTTAGTCAAATCGAGCAAGCTCCACGGCATATTGAAGGTAAAGGACCTCCCTAGCATATTTTCTATTGCAAGTAGTCATGAAAGTTGTGTAGAGGTCGCAAACGTTGAGGGCTGATAGGGTTTGTTGGCAGATTGGAGCATGGCTGTCACAACAACGAACACGCTTGGAAGGGATCCCTCGGGCACCCCTGAAAGGCCTGTCAGACCCCCCATATTTAGTCACGCTACCGCAGCCCATGTCAGACCCCGCCGCATTATTTTGCCCCCATCGCGCCCGTCTCAGCCGTCAGCAAACGCCCCAACCATGACCCCCTTCTTCAGTAACTGGCATTCCCCCCTCAGTCACGGTCCTACCCCAGTTCATTGTCCGCTCAAGCGCCCGGAGCATATTACGTTCACCCTCCAGCTCAGATCTCCCTCCCAGTATAAATCATGCACCACGCCTCGCCAAGCGCTACATCGACGTCGCCGCGACTAGCCCGTGCCGATCCGCGAGCACCGCAGAGCGTCAAGCACGACATCACGCGAAGTGACATCACGACATGACCACACATGACGTCTGGGCGATGCATGACAGGGCAAACGCAAGCGCGCATTGACACCAAACGCCGCTGTCACTGGGAACCAATGGTCACAGGGCATCCGAAACGACAATGGCATTCACAGACTTCCACTATGCTCGCTTGAGTATTTAGCTAGCTCCTGCTTTCGAAAAGTTAGATCCGAACCTTTCGAAAACCATTCTTTGGGATAGTGATATCTGCCTCTTGTGACCTAGTATTAAATGTGATATAGGCATACATATGCTTCGAATCCACATGAGAGCTTTGTCACTAGCAGTTTGTAAGAGTCTGGTTCGGATCCCCAGAGTGCCGGCACGCCACTCTGATGTATGTGCGAAGTCGTGCCGGTGTGCTTGTTTTCTCTGTGAATTGCCCCCTGTGTTGCTCGTTTGCCTTTCTGCTTTTCATGTTTCCATCTGAGCCTGAATCTACAGTCTGCGAACACAAGTTAGACCCGCGCCCGTTTTGCGAATCCACGAGCCGGCGCGGCAGAAGCGCGTTGCCGCCTGGCATGTTTTACATGGCGCAGCAGTAGACACGCACGTCGCCGTCCGCAGCGGTGGAGATCCGCAGCTATCCGAAAACGTTCGCGAATTCAGAACACGCTAGTGAACTCTCACAGAGTGGCATTTTCCCCGTTGAGCGCGTAGCGGCGAGATAGCCCGAAGCTGCGTTTGTCGTAAATTCACACCCGCGACGGCGAACCGTTGCAGGCACTCTCAGCAGCGTTCACGTGTGCGCACGATGTGCCCGGCCTTTTTGTGCCATATTTTGCCCCATTTGCTATGCGAATTCGAACCCCGCAGGGCTTGCTTGCTGAATATGCCCAAACCGGCGTAGGTGACCGGCGTTTGGGAATGCACGACCGTAGCCGCGCTAACTCGAGCCGTGACACCTGACTTTTGCCGTTTGACGAGATTGTAGCCGAACCCATGTTTTTCCCACAGTTTGTATGATGTTTACCTTTGTGAATTCGACCTGCGCAGGCTTTGGCAAAGTTGAATTCCCCGAACGGACCTGTGTGACAGGTTGTGGGAATTCACGGCTGACGGCGCGCCAGCTTGAGTCCAGACACCTGACTGCAACCTTTTGACAACATTGCAGCCGAACGCATGTTTTCCCCTCAGTTTGTATTGTGTTTGTCTTTGTGAATTCGACCCACGCGGGCGTTGGCAGCGGTGAATTCCCCGACGGGCCTGTATGACAGGTTGTGGGAATTCATGGTTGGCGACGCGCCAGCTCGGGTTTGGACACCTGACCTATGCCTTTTTGCCATGCGTGTGCTCGAAGCACGCCTTTGCCCGCAGTTTCTTTCATAAGTTTCGACGTGAACTCGTGCTTGGCTGCTCGAAGGGCGCCAACTAGGCCTTGTGGCAGGTTGGGGGCATTCACCGCAGGAGCCGCTCGTGCCGCGACCCGGGCGCACGACACGCGAGCCGCAGTGAATGCCCAATTGCAAAGTGTTGTTTTGTTCTGCTGGAACGGTGTCACCTAACAGGGTGCCGAACCTCTTCGTTGGTTTTGAAACATTCCTCGGATCTCCTTTGTTGTCACTTGTGTTTAAACTCCTATGTGATGGCACCAGGCTCGCACACGGAGTGACACGGCAGCCATAGGCGGGCTCAGTGCACTTCAGGCCAGCTTGTGCATGCCTGACATGGTTTTTCAAACTTTGTAGCAGATTGGGTCAGCAACTTTTGTTGAGTGTGCTTCTGTTGTGACTCTTCAGCACGGGTACAGTGCTTCGCAGCCATGGCGCCTGAGACGCCAGCTTTGCGCAGTTCTGCGACCTTTCAGTGCCATGCCAACTGCGACACCTGCTTTCGGCCCTTCCAGCCATGCCTCCGGGCCAAAGCGGCTGTGCTCCTTTCCTTGCTTTTTCGGGTTGGGGGAGGCTCTGTATGGCTTGGTGTGCAGGCCCGCGAAAACAACTTCACTGGTGGGTAGCAGCCCACAACAGACGCACGTCACCCTCAAGCTCGCAGCCCACCGGCAGCAGCGACCTGCCGGCTCCGCAAGCGCGCTCTTCCCTACTCACTCTTATACTCCTCTTGTCTCCATTTCCCTGACTCCTGACTCCTGCCCTCACATGAAAAGCCTGACGAAGGCGCGTGCGGCCTGAAAGGCGCGTGCGGCCCGAAAGGCGCGTTCCGCCTGAAAGGCGCGCTCTGCCTGAAAGGCGCATTCGCTCGGAAAGGCGCGTTCGCCCCGAAAGACGCGTTCGCCTGAAATGCGCATATCGATGAAACGCGTGTACCGACCGAAATGCCCTTTTCGCCTGAAACGCTTGATTCGCCTGAATGGCGCGCATTACCCGAAAGGCACACACTGCCTGAAGGGCGCGTTCCGCCCGGACGGCGCGCATCACCAGGATGGCGCGTGTCGCCTGGAAGGCATGTTTGCCTGAAAGGCGCACTTCGCACGAAATGTGCGCATCGTCTGAAATGCTCGATTCGCTGCAATGCGCCTGTTGCCGGAAACACGTGTAACGCCCGAGACGCGCGCACCGCCTGTCCCGCCCGACATCACCTGAAGTTCGCACCTCGCATGAAGTGCTCGTTTCGCTTCCAAGTTCGCACCGCGCCAGAAATGCTCGCTTCTGGCACACACCAAGTTCGCGCACACCTCATGAAATGCTCATTTCGGCGCAAACCGAGTTCTCTGCGTGAAATGCTCATTTCTCGCTGCCAGTTCGCACCTCGCCTGAAATGCTCATTTCGGCGCAAGTTCGCACCTCGCCTGGAATGCTTGTTTCGCTGCAAAGTTCGCACCTCGCCTGAAATACTCGTTTCGCTGCAAAGTTCACCTCGCCTGGGGAAATGCTCATTTCGCTGCAAAGTTCGCACCTCGCCTGAAATGCTCGTTTCGCTGCAATGCGCATCTGCCGGAAACACCTGTGTCGCCCGAAATGCGCGTTCCGCCCTGCGCCCGGAAAGGACGCGTTCGCCTGAAATGCGCGGATCGCCTGAAGTGAGCGTATCGATTACACGCATGCATCGCCTAACTAGCACGCATCACCTGAAATGTTGTGCTCGTGTCACTGCAATGCCCGCTCGCCTTGATGAAAGAAACGGCCCGCCCGCCTGACTGACGTGCTCCACCCGGACAGCGCGTTTCACCAGCATCATCATCAGCGCATCCCTATTCAGTCATCATCAGTCATTTCAGTCATCATCAGTCATCATCCGTCATCATCAGTCACAGCAGTCATGACCAGCATCATCATCAGCGCATCACTATTCAGTCAGCGCCAGCATCATCATCGGCGCATCTCTTTCCAGTCATCATCATCATCAGTCATATTAGTCATCATCAGTCATATTAGTCATCATCAGCCATCATCAGCCATCATTATCCATCGCCAGTCATATCAGTCATCATCAGCACACACTTTTCAGCACTTTGCTCCACGTGGCAGTGGAGCAACCACTCCTGAAGATTTCAGGACGACCGCGTGACAGTGGTC
>LGRX02035312.1:0-23272 GCA_001247695.2 Cymbomonas tetramitiformis | reverse complement strand
GATCAACACGCCCGCAGCCGCGGCAGCCATCAACTATGAGATCAACACGCCCGCAGCCGCAGCAAGCCATCAACTATGAGGTCAACACGCCCGCAGCCGCAGCATACCATCAACTACGAAATCCAAGCACCCGCAGCCGCAATCACACGTCAGCATCGACAATCACGCTCATACCGCCACGCCACACCCACTTCTTGTCTTGCCAGCTGATGTCTCCCAATCCATACGCCATCAGCTGGGGGGGGGGAATATATTTTAAAAAAACCTGCCCTCCAATGCCGCACCCACATCTCAAACCCAAAATCCCTCACAACACCCCACACTCAACCACAACAGAGATACACCGCCATTTTAGCGCCGAGCAATACCTCCACGCCCCGCCAGCCCCTACATTGCCGCCCCTTGTTCATAATCGCGACAGCTGTCACAACTATGAACACGCTTAGAAGGGGTCCCTCGGGCACCCCTGAAAGGCCTGTCAGACCCCCCATATTTAGTCACGCTACCGCAGCCCATGTCAGACCCCACCGCATTTGCCCCCATCGCGCCCGTCTCAGCCGACAGCAAACGCCCCAACCATGACCCCCTTTTTCAGTAATTGTCATTCCCCCCTCAGTCACGGTCCTACCCCAGTTCATTGTCCGCTCGAGCGCCCGGAGCATATCACGTTCACCCTCCAGCTCAGATCTCCCTCCCAATATAAATCATGCACGACGCCTCGCCAAGCGCTACATCGGCGTCGCCGCGACCAGCCCGTGCCGATCCGCGAGCACGCGCAGAGCGTCAAGCACGACATCACGCGAAGTGACATCACGACATGACCACACATGACGTCTCGGCGATGCATGACAGGGCAAACGCAAGCGCGCGTTGACACCAAACGCCGCTGTCACTGGGAACCAATGGTCACAGGCATCCGAAACGACAATGGCATTCACGGACTTCCACAATGCTCGCTTGAGTATTTAGCTAGCTCCTGCTTTCGAAAAGTGAGATCCGAACCTTTCAAAACCATTCTGCGGGATAGTGATAGTTGCCTCTTGTGGCCGAGTATTAAATGTGATATATGCATACACATGCTTCGAATCCACATGAGAGCTTTGTCACTAGCAGTTTGTAAGAGTCTGGTTCGGATCCCCAGAGTGCCGGCACGCCACTCTGATGTATGTGCGTAGTCGTGCCGGGGTGTTTGTTTTATCTGTGAATTGCCCCTCTGTGTTGCTCGTTTGCCTTTCTGCTTTTCATGCTTCCATCTAAGCCTGAATCTACAGTCTGCGAGTACAAGTTAGACCCGCGCCCGTTTTGCGAATCTACGAGCCGGCGCAGAAGCGCGTTGCCGCCTGGCATGTTTTACGTGGCACGGCAATAGACACGCGTGTCGCCGTTCCGGCATGCATGCATCTCGCAACTATTACGTGATTATGTGCCAGTTGCAGGAGATATTCGGAACCACATCAGGAGAATCCAGCGCCTTTATACTCACCTTCATACAATCATGGAAAGCCATGTCGTCTCAAGGGAAGTATATTAGAATGTTAGAGGACCACAACGTTACTCCCACCAAGGATATCTCAAAAGTCACAGCTAAATCTTATACAGCGGCCAGAAGCAGAGAACTCTTGGGCCTTCAAGCTTCACCCGCACGTTCACATAAGCTGGGTGTTACCGCCTCACCTGACTGCCCGTACTGCCAAACAGGAACCAAGTGCAACTTCTCTCACATTCAACTGGAATGCCCGGGCCCGGGTAACTCGCTTGTATACCTTAGAGGAGAACAAGATGATGAACTCAGAAAGCATGTGGCAGCCGAGCTTACAGGGGAACCTAAGCTGTTGAACCCGGGGAAAGGCTCATCCTTTATAGACATTTGCTCCGAAACACTTTTGCTGGAACAGTCACACCGCTTGCTTTGTGACTCTTCCTATAGTAGTGTGTATGACTGTCACCCGAACCCGAACCCTAACTGTTTATGCCCGTTATATCGGGTTAACTTATCAGCTTTAATTGATTCTGAGAAAACCTATCACTGAGTGTATATATCCCGAGTCCTAGGGGTATATCCAACAGGGTTGGCCCCACGCACTCTTTATTTAGACACTGCGGATTTTAGCCATGTCTGGCTAAGCAGCGACGCTTGAGATGGAGTGGGGGGTTCCGCTAGAGGCGCGGCGGAGCGGTATGGCCTAGTTGATGCCTGATTGATTGGATTTACGGGAAGCTTGTGCACGAGGCGGACTCATTTTCCTCGCTTCGCGTTGGTTGACGTTGGAAATTTTGGTCGGATCCGACACCACTTTCCTTGGCCGCGTCACTCTGCGTCCACATGCACGTGGGGAGATCTTTACGCCGCAGCTTTCCCTTGTTTTCCTCGACAACCGCATTGCGACTTTTGGCCGCCGCTCCTTCCGCACCTCGTCCCATTTTCCCTCACTTCGTCTCTACAGTCTCTTTCACCATGGTTGCGACTAGATTGACCTCAAGTATGGCGTCTCGCCGACGCTCTTTGGCTACGATTTTCGACTCCGCTGCTGCCCGTAATTCCGTCACGCCGGCTACGCCGGCAACTACTGGTGTTCCGGCTGCGAACTCCGCTCAAGCTGTTTTCTTGGCGGGTGTTCGCACTCTCGCCCGTGAGCGCTTCGACGAGAGCGTGGCGAAGCACGTGATCCGAAAATGTTTCCGTGAGAAGCATGATCGATTCACGGGAACGGAGTCCAACGCGCAGGTGCTTCTCGCCGAGCTAGTGCCTGCTCTCTCACAGCAGGCGTTCGAAGCGCAGGATGCTTTGTTTGCGCCGATGTTCGACTTGGGATTGGAGGACTCCGCGTTGGCCGTCCGTCCCGAGGCCAACAAACTTCTTTTTTCAACGCTCGAGCTCATCGTATGTCCCGCCTCTCCAGCGGGTGACTGGCTCGAGGCCTCTGCAGCGTTGCACCCGCTGGACGGCAAGCGAGCCCTTCTGGAGCTCGCACGGCGTCTGCTGGACTCCGGTGCACCCTTCCAGGGGACATCGGACCTCCTTGGCGTCCGCTTGAAGGCCCACACCGACCCGTCCGAGTCCATCACGGACTTCAACGCGGCCTTGCGGTCCGCCAAGAGGCGCAACACCCTCGACGATGACGAGGTGAAGGAGTTGTTCCTCGCGGCGCTGGATCCTGGATTCTACGCGCCGGTGGTGTCGAGGCTCTTCACGCACCAGCAGCGGGCGGCCGTGGACCTCCTCACCATTCAGCAATGGGTCCTCGAGTGCTACGCCCGACACGTCACAGCCGGTACGCACACTGCCTCGTTCACCCTGTCCGCAGCGGCCGTGGCCACTGACGGCGACACCTCGCAGCTGTCCGACCTCACGGCCATCATCCTCGACGTGAAGCGGCAGCTGAAGGTCCTCACGGACAAGGTCAACGGGCGGGGTTTTACCCCGCGGGCGGACAAGAACAAGATCGGCAACGGGGGAGGCGGCTCCGGTGTTCGTTTTGCGGCGGGTGACCTCCCGACGGGAGGAAACTGGCCGCAGTCGCAGATGAGGAAGCGCGTTGCCTTTCACAAAGGCAGCGGCGACTTCATTCCGTTCTGCCAAAATTCGACGTGCAAGAAGGACGAGGCCCGCCACTGGCACCGCGACTGCCCGAACGGCGGCAAGCACGGCGCTGGGGGAAGCTTCCACAGCTTCTCCCTCGGTGACATCGAGAACGACTTGCTGGCGGAGCAGTTTCAGACGGCCATGGACGAGCACGACGGCGAGCGGTTCGATGCGCTCTGCCTTCTGGCGGGGGGCAAGCCGGAGATCCTCGACGGCGTTTCGGCGTGTTCCTTCGGGATCGAGCCGGAGCGGGAAGACGATGCGTTGCAGGAATTCCTGCCCTACTGCCAGCCTGCCACCCACATGGGCGGCTTCACGGTCGGTGGTGTCGAGAGCGGGATCTCGGCTGCCGCTTGCACGCATGTCCGGGAGGACCCACCGCCGGCTCCACCGCCGGCGGCAATCGAGCATGTTTACCCGGGCGAGTCGGAGGCGTCCGACACCGGTGACATGATGCCGGTGGACCCCATGCACGCGCACGAGCCCGACCTCTGCTTTGCGGACAAGATCGCGCGGATGGGGGGACTCTCGATCACGGCTGCGGGCAAGGACTTCGCGATGCGGTACATGCACGCCGAGTCGGAGACCGACTCTTGCGACGGCGATGTGGGCGACTCTGCAGCTGGGTGTGACTCTGTTTACGATGAGGTTACGGTCCCGCGCCCTACAACATCTCGTCCGGGATGCGGTGCACCGCCTTGGGGGTTTGCCCGCTCTTCGGCGATTGCGGTAATGCTTTGTGCGTTCTTTTGTGTATACGCCACCGCGGCGCCACTCGCAGCTGCCGCCCCTGGCGAGGCGTGTGCACCGGACCACACCGGCCTGGAGGTCGGTGGTGCTGTTGAGACAACCAACAACGAGCCTGCATTCACTTTTGCGGCGCCGGCTGCTATTCCGCCGCATCGGCAGACGCGGTATCGGGAGCTGCGACAGGGGTTCCACACTCTCCGCAATGTCCCGCGGCCGCCGTGGCTGTATAATCCCGACCCTGATTATGATTGTTCCGCAGTCACCACCGTACCCGCCACCGCCGTACTCGTCCGATGACGAGGAGGAGAGCTCTGGAGACCATGCGGCTGTGCACGGCGATCGACAAATTTCAGGTTCCTTTTCTGGCTCCACGAATGATTCAAACACGGCATCGGCGACTTCAGTTCACGGCGCCATGGCTGTGCTGCGGGCTGGCACAACAGTGCCACCGCCAACTAGTGGCTAGCAAGTTAATCATGCCGCTCCTGCACAGTGAGATTGACCGTAGCTGTATGTGCAGAGGGGTCCGATCACGGACCGGATTTCAGATTTGCAACTCTTGCCTGGGGACAGCCCTGCCAGAAAGGACAGGCCTTCCCTTAGAACTCAATTTCCACCGCTCTAGATGGTGTTTGTTCACAGGTTTCACCTTCGGCTAGCAAGTCACCACCCTAGGTGGTGTGCTGGAACAGTCACACCGCTTGCTTTGTGACTCTTCCTATAGTAGCGTGTATGACTGTCACCCGAACCCGAACCCTAACTGTTTATGCCCGTTATATCAGCTTTAATTGATTCTGAGAAAACCTATCACTGAGTGTATATATCCCGAGTCCTAGGGGTATATCCAACAACTTTTCCCACCTGCCGACCTCCGCGACGAAATGAAGCGGGAGCTCTACCTCCAAGCATTGCCTGAATCGGGAATGTACCGCCCATCTGCTTTCAAGAAGGGGACCATTGCTGTGACAGCACTTCCGGATGTTAACACTCAGAGCGGCAATAATGTGTACCCTGAACTCCAATATGCTAGGAAACAAGAGTTCTGGAAACTCCTGTCGTGGCACTATCTCTCGAAGAAAGAGTTTCCGTCACTGCTCTCACGATATTGCCCTCAAACTTCGTGACCAGCAAGCGTAGCGCGGCGTCCGCCAGAGCGTCCCCTTCTCCATGCTTTGCTGTAGGGTCCCACATGCGTCGAAGGAGTCCGACATCACGCTTGAAGGTCTGGTAGTTTTCAGCCGTGAGAAAGAAGTGTTTTTTCTCGTTGACCTTGCGTTGGCAATGCGCATAGCATATCGCTTGCAGAAGTTTGACCTCTCCAGCGATGTAACTCGCCACGTGTGGGTGGGGGGGGATGTGGAAGGTGTGGCACATCCAGCTGACGACGTCAGGGAAGGTCAAGTTCGCGTTGTAAAAGGCAAAGGAGTGATCAAGACCAAAGGTGCGTGGGCACCACAGTTTGTCCTCCAAGTGATAGATAGCGTGCACGAGTAGGGTGTTCACGATCTCACTGGCGATAGCATCTTCGTGAGACTTCACGGCGAGGTAACCTAGAGAGTACCGACGGTTCTCGGAGGTACCGCCCGTCTCCACAGGAAATTGATTCCAAAGAAGTTTGTAGACATCGTCGCGTTGCAACATGTTGAAATCTACGAATAGCTTTAGTTTCTCGAGCGTTGTAAAAAGCACCACGAACCGTCGCCTATTCACTTGGGCGCCGTAGTCCTCGATGAGTAACTTGAAACTCTTGTAGAAACCTTGCACGTTTAGTTCACGAGTGTGAAAAGCATTCTTCTTGAAATTCCACCCACTTGCCCCAAGTAGATTCTTGAGTAGGTCAAGAAAAAAGGGGGCGGAAGCATTGTGGCCGATAGTCCGAATATTTTCGTTGAGAGCCTGCTGCATAGTGGTAGCGGTTTCATTCCATTTGGACTTCTTCCATTTGCCAAGCAACTCTAGCAAGCCCTCGGCTTCATGTGGAAGAGGGGGCAACGTGGTGGACGCAGGAAAGCGATCACAACGGGTGAAGCCGTCGGCGGAAAGGATGTCGTTGTCGAAAAACGCAAGGATGCCGGCGGTATGGCCGTTAGTAGAAGCGTCGGCACGATGCAAAAACAATAGATTGTGGCTCAGGGCAACCTCCTTTAGATCTGAGTAGGTTTTGATATTGAACTCCGCTAATAGTCCCCCACGATGATTTTTCACGAACGCCTTGACAGTTTTGTAGCTGGTTGCCGGCATCTTAGGATCTTTTTGAAGTGCTTCCCATATTTGTCTCGGTTGCTTACGGTCCAAGATGAGGTTGACCACCTTTTCCTTAACTTTAGGATCCAGTTGCTTGCCATAGAACTCCCCGTGAGTATGTGCACCCTTTTGACTTAAGGAAAACCTCTCGATGCCGTCACTGCAAACCCTACTTCTAATCTTGAAACTGAGTTCACAGTGGTGGGCGAGTTTCTTAGAACAACGGTAGGTGGTTGTAATGTCGCCATGTTTTTTGGAAGTATAGGGTGTGGTGGCTCGGCAAAATCCCTCGGGGCAAAGGGCTCTTATTTTGTCACGGCACTGATCTTCCGAGGTCACACTAGCATATATATATACCCAACTTTCCTCATCTATAAGGTTCTTTCGAATACGTTTCTTCATAGTCACGTGTTCCTCGTCCTCCTCCTCCTCGGTATCGTCGTGATATATATTATTCAAATTACCGGGACTAGCCCATTCGATATCACCTTCGGTAGCCATTGTTTCCATTTAGTATAAGACCCTTGTGAGCACAAACCTTTCAAGTATTCATTCATACCGCGAAAACTGACAGCTCACTCCACTCGCAACATTCGAATTTGCATCGATGTGACATAAGTGGACGCTCAATATGGCAGCGCGGGCGTACTCTATATGACATACGCGGACGACATGTAACGTGTCATTTTTAATTCGAAAGTAGGCACTATCATTTTTAATCTAGTTTTCGCCCCAAAGTTAATCCGGAATAAACCCCGAGCCATATGCCACGCGTGCACACGACATTCATACAGCACTTAAAGCGTGTAGAGATGAGTCGGGTGACCCCAAAAACTGCTACGCCATTCGAAGAAGCCTACTTGACATCATCATTGACGACCGTGGGCTAAACGAGACCGTGGGCTAAACGAGACCGCCAAATCAAAAAGAGCGGCGTTGTTTGGGTCCTTCTGCTCGAACGCACGCTGCAAGGACTTCACAATGGCTGTCCAGAGCGTGTTGCGGCGCACTTCATCTCCATGAAAGGTGTCCTCCTTGGAGCCCAAGGCGTCGCGAGAGATCCTCTTGATGATGTCGACATCCCAAGTGGAATTTTGGACAGCCGCAGCTCGAGTCCGGTCCGGAGCCGTGAGATTGACAGCCGGAGAATTTGGCGTCGGTCTATAGCGAGACCCGACGTCGCGTGAAAAAATCGTGTCTAGCCGAATTCGATTGTTGGCCCCCAAGGGAGGCGTGACGTGTGAATTTACGCTCATGATGAAAATCCAATAGGTGGGAGCGTTGGGGTAGAGGGCCGATGTCGTAGAACACAGAAAAGCGACGGTCGAGAGCCGCAAGATGCAGTTTCGGAACGGATAATCAAGGAAGCCGTAACTGTGAAATTGCAAGATCGTAACGCGGCGGCCAAGGAAACTCACGACAAAAATTGATCAAGTTCCAGTCGAGTAAAATCCAACGCGGACAATACAAATTAATCCCAGGTAGGCGAACGCTGCAGCGATACCAAATTTAATCCGCCCGTAAACTAGCTCTCGACCGCAACTGCGAAAATCACGACATCAAATATGGGCCCCCAACGCCCCACCAAGCGGAGTGGCTTAGCCACTCATGCAATCAAAAGTAGTGGAAGGTGCCTGGCGCACCATAACCTGTGGGATATATAGTGCTGACTATATATTGAGGTGCTGAAACACAGAATGCTTACACTTAAGATAACATAAGAAGTCAAGCTAGATTGATTGTCGCTCGGCTTAAGCCCGAAACCCTGAACCTGTGACAGCCGTACTGTACGGAGTACTAGTACAAACAGAGGACTGTGACACACACGGGGTGTCACATCCAGCAAGCTCGAGCTCTGCGAGCTCTTGAGTCCTGTGTATAATTCCCAACGTTGCTGACAGTGTCACCAACTTTCATTCTCGGAGCTTTCCGGACTGCGTCACATGTCGACGACGTACCTGGCACACAAAAGGGCTACGATGACAACGACGACGACAACGACGGTGTGACTCTCTTCATTCTAGCCTCTACAGTACGAGAAGCAACTACAGTACCTAGTAGTATGTTACATATCTTGCATGTTCATTTAGATTTACTGCTGGAGTTGACATTCAGTCCGAGCTCAGTCATCAGAGTTGTCATCACCGACCCGTCATGACCGCAGTCATCACCGACTCGACCTGACCGCTGTCATCACCGATACGGCTCGACTCCTCTGACTACTTCACTGACCTGATTGCCATCTCCTCTGATCGAGTTCGGTTGTCACATGAGACAGAGCACACTAGTTCATTTCGCATCACACTCAGCATACTAGAACCTCTTTATTTAGACACTGCGTAGTTTGGCCATGTCAGGCTAAACACCGACGCTTGAGATGAGGTGAGGGGCTCCTCTAGAGGCGCGGCGGAGCGGTATGGCCTAGTTACGCGACTGGTTGATTGGACTTACGGAGAGCTCGGGCTCGTGGCTGTTTGATTTTCCCGTACTACGCGTTGGTAGACGTTGGAATTTTGGTCGGATCCGACACCAAGTTCCTTGGCCGCGTTGTTAGATCCACATGCACGTTTGGGGAATCTTTTACGCCGCAGCTTTCCTTCTTTTCCTCGACAACCGCCTTACGACTTTTGGCCGCCGCTCCTTCCGCACCTCGCCACATTTACCCTCACTTCGTCTCTATAGTCTTCTACATCATGGTTGCGACTAGATTGACCTCAAGTATGGCGTCTCGCCGACGCTCTTTAGCTACGATTTTCGACTCCGCTGCTGCCCGCAATTCCGTCACGCCGGCTACGCCGGCAACTACTGGTGTTCCGGCTGCGAACTCCGCTCAAGCTGTTTTCTTGGCGGGTGTTCGCACTCTCACCCGTGAGCGCTTCGACGAGAGCGTGGCGAAGCACGTGATCCGAAAATGTTTCCGTGAGAAGCATGAGCGATTCACGGGAACGGAGTCCAACGCGCAGGTGCTTCTCTCCAAGCTAGTGCCTGCTATCCAGGAGGCTTTCGAGGCGCAGGATCCTTTGTTTGCACCGATGTTCGACTTGGAGGACTCCGCGTTGGCCGTCCGTCCCGAGGCCAACAAACTTCTTTTTTCAACGCTCGAGCTCATCGTATGTCCCGCCTCTCCAGCGGGTGACTGGCTCGAGGCGTCTGCGGCCTTGCACCCTCTGGACGGCAAGCGAGCCCTGCTGGAGCTCGCACGGCGTCTGCTGGACTCCGGTGCACCCTTCCAGGGGACATCGGACCTCCTTGGCGTCCGCTTGAAGGCCCACACCGACCCGTCCGAATCCATCACGGACTTCAACGCGGCCTTACGGTCTGCCAAGAGGCGCAACACTCTCGACGATGACGAGGTGAAGGAGTTGTTCCTCGCGGCGCTGGACCCGGGATTCTACGCGCCGGTGGTGTCACGACTCTTCACACACCAGCAGCGGGCGGCCGTGGACCTCCTCGCCATTCAGCAATGGGTCCTCGAGTGCTACGCCCGACACGTGGCAGCCGGTACGCACACTGCCTCGTTCACCTTGTCCGCGGCGGCCGTGGCCACTGACGGCGACACCTCGCAGCTGTCCGACCTCGCGGCCATCATCCTCGACGTGAAGCGGCAGCTGAAGGTCCTCACGGACAAGGTCAACGGGCGGGGTTTTACCCCGCGAGCGGACAAGAACAAGATCGGCAACGGGGGAGGCGGCTCCGGTGTTCGTTTTGCAGCAGGTGACCTCCCGACGGGAGGGAACTGGCCGCAGTCGCAGGTGAGGAAGCGCGTTGCTTTCCACAAGGGCAGCGGTGACTTCATCCCGTTCTGCCAGAATTCCACGTGCAAGAAAGACGAAGCCCGCCACTGGCACCGCGACTGCCCGAACGGCGGCAAGCACGGCGCTGGGGGAAGCTTCCACAGCTTCTCCCTCGGTGACATCGAGAACGACTTGCTGGCGGAGCAGTTTCAGACGGCCATGGACGAGCACGACGGCGAGCGGTTCGATGCGCTCTGCCTTCTGGCGGGGGGCAAGCCGGAGATGCTCGACGGCGTTTCGGCGTGTTCCTTCGGGATCGAGCCGGAGCGGGAAGACGGTGCGTTGCAGGAATTCCTGCCCTACTGCCAGCCTGCCACCCACATGGGCGGCTTCACGGTCGGTGGTGTCGAGAGCGGGATCTCGGCTGCCGCTTGCACGCATGTCCGCGAGGACGCACCGCCGGCGCCACCGCCGGCGGCAATCACGCATGTTTACCCGGACGAGTCAGAGGCGTCCGACGTCGGTGACATCATGCCGGTGGACCCCATGCACGCGCACGAGCCTGACCTCTGCTTTGCGGACAAGATCGCACGGATGGGGGGACTCTCGATCACGGCTGAGGGCAGGGACTTCGCAATGCGGTACATGCACGCCGAGTCGGAGACCGACTCTTGCGACGGCGACGTAGACGACTCTGCAGCTGGGTGTGACTCTGTTTACGGTGAGGATGCGGTCCGGCGCCCTACAGCATCTCGTTCGGGATGCGGTGCACCGCCTTGGGGGTTTGCCCGCTCTTCGGCGGTTGCGGTGATGCTTTGTGCGTTCTTTTGTGTATGCGCCACCGCGGCGCCACTCACAGCTGCCGCCCCTGGCGAGGCATGTGCACCGGACCACACCGGCCTGGAGGTCGGTGGTGCTGCTGAGACAACCAACAACGAGCCTGCATTCACTTTTGCAGCGCCGGCTGCTATTCCGCCGCATCGGCAGGCGCGGTATCGGGAGCTGCGACAGGGGTTCCACACTCTCCGCAATGTCCCGCGGCCGCCATGGCTGTATGACCCCGACCCTGATTATGTTCCGCAGTCACCACCGTACCCGCCACCGCCGTACTCGTCCGATGACGAGGAGGAGAGCTCTGGAGACCATGCGGCTGTGCACGACAATCGACAAATTTCAGATTCCTTTTCTGGCTCCACGAATGATTCAAACACGGCATCGGCAACTTCAATTCACGGCATCATGACTGTGCTGCGGGCTGGCACAACTGTGCCACCGCCAACTAGTGGCTAGCAAGTTAATCATGCCGCTCCTGCACAGTGAGATTGACAGTAGCTGTATGTGCAGAGGGGTCCGATCACGGGCCGGATTTCAGGTTTACGACTCTTGACTGGGAACCGCCCTGCCAGAAAGGACAGGCCTTCCCTTAGAGCCCAATTTCCACCGCTGTAGATGGTGTTTGTTCACAGGTTTCACTTTCGGCTAGCCAGTCACCACACTAGGTGGTGTGCTGGAACAGTCACACCGCTCGCTTTGTGACTCTTCCTATAGTAGTGTGTATGACTGTCACCCGAACCCGAACCCTAACTGTTTATGCCCGTTATATTGGGTTAACTTATCTACTTTATTACATTCTGAGAAAACTGATCACTGAGTGAATATATCCCGAGTCCTAGGGGTATATCCAACACACTGTGCCAGGATTTCGGGGCATATGGATCCTCCCACTCTCTCCAAAAAATCAAGAAAAGTGGATTGCTAAAGGATTTAAGATGGTATTTAGATTTCCTCACAACAGCATTCCTTTCATTCCACACGGCTACTGGACGGGGGATGACCCATATGTTCTCCCGGGTGGAGGATGTTACAAAGATGATTTCTCAGATGTCTGTATTATTGCCATTGATAGCCCTCCGAGCCAAGACTTTCCTGCTCATGACTGGAGTGGGACGCAGAAAAAGATTGCAAGGTGGTACATCAATGTCCTTCCTGAGAAGAAGATTACTGACAGAAGACTGAACTGCACCGGAGTTGACCCCGAGATCTGGCAGGAAGTCCTGGGTGAAAGGAAACTTGTCATCCCCGACAGCCTCTGCCCGTGGCCCCTCTCGCAGGAGAGCCGCCAGAGTGCCCACCCAACAGAATACTACGGAGGACACTGTGACACGTCCTACACGAACAAGGACAACAAACCATTTGCAGGGACTGTAACGTGGCCCAAAGAACTTACATTGATGGGATACCTTCCGAAGCACTTTGGACAGGTTCTTAGCACCATAGGGGTTCACCAGAGAAGACTGAAGCCTCTCCTCAAGAAGCTTTCCAGGCTGTGCAGATACCACACCCGCATTAGACGTGACGCCTTCCTTAATGGCCATGCTAGGGTCGAGATCCATGACCCTTTCAGAACCACTCTTAGCCGAATTACGGGTATCACTGAAGAAGAAGCCGGTTGAAAGAGCAAAACATGTTTTCCCCTCGACCTCCCTTGAATGACTATCATTTCCACCCTTTCTCTTCTCTTCATTCAGGTGAACACTTTTAACACTCCCCCTCTTAGGTAGGAGCCCCCTCCTACCTTAGCCCCCTCCACCCCCACCTCCGCTCCCTCCGCCCCCGCCTTCCCGACCCCCCACCACCGCCCTTCCTCCGCCTCGCTTCCACCCTCTTTTTCCACCACAGATGCAGCCTCGCTCCACTTCCACCTCCTCTGTTGCTTCTCCGCCGGCACGACCTTTTTAGCGCTCTGCGTAGTTTTGCCATGCCGCGGTTTCCTAGCGTAGGTTGATCCGACCTAGATGAGCCCTTCGGGGCGCGCTATGCGGATGATTTCAGCTCCCGTTCTAGCTGCTTGCAGGATTACAGCGGACTCATGACATTGTCATTATTCTCAGCGTAAATGATATATTATTATTATTGATTATATTATCATTTCTCAATCTCTGTAATTTTTACCTACGATATACGTTCCTCCTACGATATACGTCCCTCCTACGTTATACGTTATACGATTATTATTATTATTATTATTATACATCCATTCTACGTTCCTCCCGTTATACGATTATTTTATTATTTTTTATTATTATTTTTATTATTATTATTATTATTAGTATGTTGCAGGGTAACATACTATAGCGTTCACGCCTTCTCAACCGACTCTTCAGAACAGTTGAGAACTGTTGGACACCTCATATGCAGGTGGTAGGAAGGAGTCCCGAGCTTGGTCTACCCTTTTCTTCTGGTCGTCCCAGAGCTGTAGGACTGTAGCGTGAAGTGCAGGATTTCTCGCCAGTCTCTCACGTGAGTTGCTTTGTGTTGCAATGGCTCGCGGCGCCAGCTTTTCCGTCGCTCTTGTGGTGTTCTTCCTCGGTGCATCCTTCTCTTCCTCATCTGCTGCTTCGGAGACCTGCGACGTGTTTGGCATTAAACCACTTTACGCTTCAAACTCTTCTAGTGCAGAAGACAGCTGGTTTGGTAACTGGTCCGTTAGCCGCACGCTTACCAGAGCAGGGATGTACGACCCTAACGACGATCGCTGTAAGATGAAAGGGAGTGGGGAAATCACGTTTCAGGGAGGCGAGTGCTTTATGAAAGGCAACCCTCGCCTCTATGTTGAGAGCAAAAGCTTCGGTTGGGAGAGTGTGGAATTCACTGCTTACGGGAGATGGGTGGCGGATGGAAGAGTCCAGTCATACTCAGGGCTTACGCTCATTGCACGAACTAATCATGGCGACTACAGCAACGGGTATGTTATACCACTGTGTTGTGATAAGACAGATACTCTAAAATATTCTTGGTAGTTCTCTTTTGTTATGTGCATCTTTCCTCTCATATTCTGTATTGCACTGTATCGTAGGCTGTCGTGTTTCTCACAAGGGACAACGCGCGGTGTGCGCGCCTTCGTTTCAACAGATGCTCCGCCCCGGGATATTACGCTCGTATCTACCGTACATCTGGAGAATCATCAATACAGAAAGAGTACTTTCACAACTCGAGTACAGTTGTGTACTCCTCCAGCAAGCGCGTGCAGATTCCTGAGTTCGAGGACGGTTTAGCGAACGTCTGGGTTGGGATGAAGTTTGTTGTCATTACCACCCAGGTGAGATACCCACAGACGAACTTTCGTTAGGCGATGATCCGTCACATCATATCATCCATCCATGCTGCTTTGCATCTGGGTTGGGGATATGTCTGGGTTGGGGATATGTCTGAGTTGGTGGTATCTTGTCACGGCCCCGCCCTGTTCCTGATTTGCTTCTCATATCCACTGGAATGATGGTGGGCTGGCTTTTGTCGGCTGATCTCGTGCCATTCGGTGTGTGTGTGTGTGTGTATGTGTGTTTGGGCTTGGTATGAGGATGGTATCTTGCCACGGCCCCTCCCTGCTTCTGAATGCTTCTCACTCCACTGGGATGATGGTGCGTTTATGATTTGTTTGCCAAAATTGGTTTTTGGTCGGTGGAATAGTCGCGTGTTGACGATAGTCGACAAGTTGATAGCAAGATGATGCTTGAGAGGTTCATTTTGAGGGCGGGTTGATATGTGTCTACCCACCCAGAATGGAGACGTGCTACTAGAGTTGTACTATGACCTGACAGGTGGACGCTCCGGGGGAGACTGGACATTAATAAACAGCTTCACAGACACAACTGGAGCGTGGGAAGCAACAAATGATGTTCCTGATCACTGCCCTGTTGCAAGTGGTGACGTGGTGCTTGGTTCACGTACGTACTGTTTCCTCCGAACTGACGGAGCAGATCAAGTGCTTTGGGCCAACGCAAGCATCCGTCATGTCACCTCAGAGAAGGTGGACAACTGGCACAACTGTGGGCCCGGTGCGCCTCTTGCAATATCCTTCGTTTATCGTTTACCATTTTTTTGTTGATATTGCACGCTTCTCTTCCTTTTCCTCCCATGCATACCTCGCCGATTGGCCTTGGTCACGTGTCCAGAAGTCATCCGCGTACAATTTCTTTTCTGTAAGATCGGATTTACTCAGCTGTCGCATTGTATGACTATGGAATTATCTCCTTGTGTTTTGAGTTCTATGTATGACGGGCTTCGGACTACTGACTATGCATGGCGCTGGAAAGGTTCAGATCCACCTCCACCACCTTCGCCTTTGCCATCAGCGCCCCCACGAGCTAGCTACACGTTGCAAATGTCGTTAACCTGCGATACGTCAAGGTGGCGTATGAAAGCAAAGTCTCGTGCTGCAGACCGGCAGAAAGTCGAGAATGAGCCAGGAATCCTGTTTGTTGAAGGCGTCAAGGGCTTCCGGTATGTCATCACCAGCGAGGACTCAGCTCTATGTGCTGGCACCGTGATGGGAAGTGGCACCGAGGAAAGCAGTTCGCCCATTAAAAAAGTGGATACCACGTCCAACGACTACGGCCTCTATGTCAAGGTTTTCTCAATTGCTGAAGGAGGTTGTATGGCATCTCACTATCAAGCATTGAATTTGTCGGACTGCGCGCTATCCGAGGTGAAAGAACTGGACGAGAACGGCAATCACGTTAGTATTTCACAGACGATCGAGATACAAGCAGACATCTCCGGGAAACGTCGCCACGTGCTCAAGCAGGATGACGGTGGAAGCAGTGAGAGCACCATTCTTGCCGATGACAATATCGTTGCCCTTACAACAGCATTGGTGAAGCTATTGAATTATGCTAACGGTGGAGGCCACACCAATAGTGACATCAGTTTCTCTTGCCTGCAAGAGGAACCAAACTCACAGGCAACTTCTGTCAACCTCACAGTGTGCTACCAGGCGCAAGGTGTACTGGCTAGCGAAGCAGAGCAGCTGATGGCCTCTTTGGATACCAGCATTCGAGATGGGCTGCTCGACATCTTACTCATGCAGACTGGAGCCTCGGCATTCAGTCACACACACAGCCATCTTTCCTTAGTCCACCAAATTGGTTGCTCTGATGAAACCGTGGTCCCTGTGTGCGCCGATACCCTTCTGGTACCAGAAAATGGTGGTGTCTGCAGTATTGATCCCGATACTAAGACATCCTATCCCTTAGTCTGCCTGGCGGAAGATGACTGCTGTAGTGACGTTGGCCCGCATGCTTCCAATTGTTGTGCACTTGTAGCCAGCCCAGTGTCACAAGATAGCCACGGGCATGAAGATGATGACGATGGTGATCATGAGCATGAAGATGATGACGATGGTGACCATGACCACGACCACAGATCCATCTTTTGGCTCTTGATTGCGCTAATTGTCATTGTGACGTGCGGTCTCATGGTTGCTGTTGTTGCTTTTGCATATCACTTGGGAATACAAAAGCAGCAGCAGCAGCAGCAACAGCAGCAACCGGCGCCGCCGCTGCAGAAGCAGCAGCATGAGCATGCTGAGCCTGAGGTTGTCTACCAGATCAACAGTGTTTCCATGATGGATGGTGGGAAAATGCAGAACAGTATATGAGTTGTGATCTCCGCATAAAGGGGTATCCAAAATTTGAAAAAAATACCGTATATGAAAGTGTATATTATGATATTTATGAATTAGTTTGTATTTGTATGAGATTTTTTTTCAAACAAATGCGTGATTGATCCCGTCTTCGAAATGAATATTTGATGACAAGCACTGTGTTGGTTCCCATTAATTACGACGAGTCTTCAATATGTGTGGCATATATAACACTCACAGGTGTGTTACAAGGAGACATTTTTCGATCGATCGATATTGCCGGTTTGTCTTTGCTATTATCTGCAGAGATGTAGATCGAGATGTGAAACATACATAGTCATCAGTGCAGCTACAGCTGGCATGCCATGTTATCATCTGTCACGTGTTGCATCAAGCTATTGCACAATTCACCGAACTCGACTGGTAACTTCCAACACGAATATCTAACACGTGGCAAAAACCCTAAATGTGAAGAACGCTTTTCATTCTTCAAAATCTTCATACAGTAGCGACTATCATGTGGTGAGTGCGCGTGCTCTCATTCCCCTACCAACAAATATTTTTCAACACTTTAATTTGCCTTTGTTTCCCCCGCAAACCCTCTGAGACGCTCTGACGACCGAACCCCAGAGTGGCTCAGCTAAGTTCGGCGGCTCCAGCAGCATACTTGACTGTTTGCGAACGTGCGTCGGACGGCGGCTGTCTTGCGCGTACCTTTACGTAGCGTTTGCTATATTGTATAAAAATCTGCAGATTATGTGAGCGGTATGTTTTTGAAATTTCGTCTAAAGTGGTAACAACGCGACTAGCGACTATCACCGATGGGATCTTTTCCAGTCTTTGCCAACCATGCTATGGCAGGGTGTGATGTTTGAACGTTTTGCGAAAATTGGACATATTTCAGTTCGTTGTGCCATCGTAATAAATTCTTGCAGGTTGCACCATCGATTTGGATGCCCCAAGCACCCGTAGAAACGGAAGTGCGTTCACGTCCGGCCGAACCTCTCATTTCAAGACACTTGCTTCCGTGTTAGCGACTTGAGTCAGTTGATCGTATCCTTGTTGTTTGTATATTTACTGATAGGGTTTTGCATGTATGTGTGCAGGCATAGCGATGCTCGCAGGGTCATTTTGTTCTAGGCTTCCTAAGCCGATTGTCGCCTTGCATAGTGTATTCCCACCGGGATGCTTGTTGTCCATCAAGAAGGCCCTCGCTCGTGCTGAGATGTATGATCGTCAGCTGGCTCAGAGCTCCTACCTCCAACACCGCATCCTTCCTGGCCAGTTTGCATTTGGTTGCTTAACCAAGTGGCGTGTGAATGGCCGTGTGGTTTTGGCTAATGAGCGTGCTCATGCAGCGTGGAACCCATTGGTCACACGCAACATGGGCAAAGAGTTGGGTGTCCTGCTCTTACTGGAAGGGACTTGTTTCCACAATGCTGCTATCCGAGAGGTGCTGAAGGAACCATATGGGGCACGTGCTCGCGAGTGGTGGGTGGTAAGCACGCATTTCCCTCTGTCCTTACCCGCCAACCCCCTAGTCCGTGGTGCAGCGTCCCGCTTCACATATTAGGTATGCTGGATGCAGGCCTATCGATGGTGACCATTTGAAGGTTGTGGGTGTGGTTGTAGCAGGCCCAACGATGCAACGAGCTTTCACTTCAATTGCATGGTGAAGAGCGATACTCCTTGAGGCCGCCTGGTGAGAGCTGCCATGCAACGCTACGAATGAAACTAATCCCCTGCATTATTCCGGTGGCCATTATGATGTACCATACATTAATGATGACTGTAAGCCTTTTAAGGGCACGGTAATAATAAAACATTTACGTCGACGAGTAAGGCGAAGCCCTCAGAACGAACAACAAGAGTCTGTTCCCCGCATACATAAAAGACTGCAAAAGCAGGTTGCATTCCGCAAGGCACGGAAGCGAGAGCAGCACGGCACTAGTGAGAGCGTGACGGCTACTATATCGGGGAAAATCAGCAGGGCACGATTACTTGGCCAAAAGAACTCACCATTATGGGCTATCTCCCGGGAAAATACGGAAAGATTTTGGGTACAATTGGGGTGCATCAAAAGAGAATAAAACCTCTTTTGAAAAAACTGTCCAGAATGTGCAGACATCACACTAGAATTAGGCGTGACGCTTTTTTGAACAGTGACTTTAGAGCGGTGACCACAGACCCTAGGTATGCCCCCTTAACCATGATCACGCAGATGTGACAGAAGAGGAATCAATCCAGCAAGCAAATGATTTCCTGCAAACACTTTTTGAATGAGTGACGCTTACTTTTGATCATTCCGGGGGATAAATCGTAAATGTTTTTATTATATATTAGTGAGAGCTTCATTGTGCCGGACCTGCTAGACTTCACTCGCCCATCGGTGGCACGAGCTCGCACGAAAGCCTTGGAGCGTGCTGCCGCATGCATCGCCTCACGGCCCATGACGGCGAAACACCAAAAGGCATTGCAGGTCAAGGCCGAGAGCATGAAGCGCCTTCGTAATAAAAGGCGGGAAGCATCTGGTGAGTTCAATGCCTTGAGCTCATCTCCCCTCACCCACTCTGTTAGCATGCATTTCCCTTTGCCTTCCACATCACAATAAGCATGGACGTGCGACCTACTGCAAACTGCATGGGATGTGTGACATTGGGGCGAAAAGGGGGAGGGATGATGTCGCAGCCCCACTAGCACTGCTCCCCCCTTAGCTCGCTTGCATTACACTTTCCTCCGAGCATACCCTCCATCATCATAAGCATGGATGTGCGAGCTAGTGCATGGGAGATGTGACATGGGGGCTAAACGAAAATTTATTATTTCGGAATAGAAAAGTGACAATCCTAGAATAGAAAAAATATTTTTCAATTTTAAAATGCAAACTGAAAATTTCATACCGTCCCTCGAAAAATTATTATAACAATGTTGCCAAAGGGAAAAATGTATATCGGGAAATATTGGGGAAATGCGGAAAAAGAGCAAAAAACGCGAAAGCGCTTCCAGCGAAAGCCTGTGGTCTCTATGACCAATAAATAAAAGTCATGTGGGATTTTTTTTCAGCCAATAATCTGGCCGCGATGTAGTGAATATACCAAAGGTTTATATTTCCTGCCTCCCCCTTTCTCCCGGATCCCCACGAGCCTCCGGCCACCGAAATCCCCCCTCCCTCACCCTTTATCCAGGCTCCCCGCGGGCCTTCGACCCTGAATTTATTCCTCCCCCCTTCCCGGCTCCCCACGGGCCTTCAGCCCACAGATTTCCCTCTCCTCGTCCCTTTTCCGGCTCCCCGCGGACCTTCGGCCCTGAATCTTCCCCCTCCCTCACCCTTTATCCCACTGACTCCCCTTCGGGTCTTTCCCTCTCCTTCCCCCTTTTGCCAGCTCCCCATGAGTTAATTTACAATTTTCCCTCCTCAGGTCCCCCTTTTCCCCGACTTCCCGCGGAACCCGGACCACAGTTTCCTCCTTCTCCCTTTCTCCCGGATCCCACGGGCCTTATTACCAGTGTCCCCTCCCTCGCAGCACATCCCGACTCCCGCGGTGCTGACCCACAGTCCTCCCCTTCCCGGCCACAGCGGCCTTCCGGGTCCTGTTTCCTCCCTTCCCCTTTCTCCCGGCTCCCCACGGGCCCCTTCGGCCCGCAGATTTCCCCCTCCCTCACCCTTTATCCCGGCTCCCCACGGGCCTTCGGCCCACAGATTTCCTCCCTTCTCCCTTTTCCCGGCTCCCCACGGGCCTTCGGCCCACCAGATTTTCCCCTCCCTCACCCATTTATTATCCGGCTCCCCCACGGGCGTTCGGGCCCACAATTTCCTCCCTTCCCCTTTCTCCCGGATCACGGGCCTTCAGCCGCCAGAGTCCCCCCTCCCTCACCCTTCATCCGACTCCCCGCGGATATTCGACCCGCAATTTTGCCACCTTCCCCCCTTTCCCGGCTCCCCGCAGACCTTCGGCCCTGACTTATTGTGCTTGTCGTCGCCCCGGCCTGCTTCTTCGCCCGTTACCCCACAGCTGGACTTCTCGGTATCACCCTCGCCAGGTTCTCTGTGCCGTATGGGACTGGTTGATGCTAATTTGTCGAACCCTGCTGCCGGAGATGTCACCGCAGCTTCCTCCTTGCTTGTCTTGCTTTCCCGGGACAGCCTCTGTGATAATCTGCGACTGTGCCCGAGTAACCCGTGCAGTGGGGTTTTCTGCCAGCTCTTCTTTCTGCTGCTGGTTAAGCCGCTGTGGAGAGGCACATTGTTGTTTTGAAAAAGAGTTTGAACGTCACTCGAGCCTATTTGATCCGGGCTCCCACTCCTGTTCCTGCTCCTGTTATTCTGCCACATCGGACTGGCACCTGACGCTCGCCCATGCTCGCGGCGTGCTCACATGAGCGTGGATTAAAAATGGTCTCGCATCCTGTTGGATTGAAATATTCCACCTGGTGCAGCGTCGATCGGGAATATGTCTGTATTATCCAAGCTTTTTGCACGGAATTCAAAATGTCAGATGACAGGTCAGCAAGAGGGACAGGTTTCACCGAACCTGTTATCTGAAGAATAACTACAGGCGAAAATAACACGATCGACCTGCTATTTTCCCTTGTACAAGATACGATGTGGAGACCGCTTTTCCCCGGCCCGGGGCATCTATGACGTGGACCACTCAGCGGGCTGTATTCGAAATAACAGGAACGGGAACAGCATTGGGATCAGGTGTCAAAAGGGCTCGACTGTACTTTCACGACTACACTGCAACGCACGCCGTATAATTGTAAGGATGTCAGCATGTCGCAAACGCGTGCATATGATGGTACGAACATTCTCGGAATCGAGCAAGCTTAACACTCGCGGCTGGTCATAAGTTCGTCATTAACATTCACTGGTGCCGGTAACTGTTCAAGCAATTCTCAACACAGCACAAGATCGTAGAGCTACAAATTTTTTAAAATTCTGATATTCTGAGATCGAACGCTGAGCTCTTACATGCAAGCCCAGATTTCCAACATGAAAAAGTATAAAAACAGCAGTAAAATATATCCGTCAAAATTGATATTATAACCACAAAATACGAATTATTGTGTACAAAAGCTGTGAGCAGAACTGTCTTAGCACTCTAGCACTGGCACGCGAACAGCCACCTAGTACTTGCGAAGCAAAACAATAATGAGTCCACTAGCCTGACCTCCGGTCAGAGTCTACTTATATCTCAATGCTCTGTCACATTTCCCAAAATTGTAACGGGTTCTAGCCCTTAAATCTTCATCTGGCCAATGGAAAGTCATTATTCCATGCCAGCTCTAACAATGTTACCGTCTACCACATTCTGATTGACACGTCAGCGGCAAAGGAGTCACTGCCATCTTCATCTTATCATTCCCTGGTCATTCGATAGTGACCATATCTTTTCTGGCAAGTCTGCATCTCTCAGATGGTCATCTTCGCAAAGCCTGTCATGCTGTCACCACTATCGTGCGTATCACCAGCTGAACAAACCCGGCGCGGTACCATGAGAAGCCGGCGTTTGTTACAGCTGTCGCAAACGCGTGCATATGATGGTACGAACATTCTCGGAATCGAGCAAGCTTAACACTCGCGGCTGGTCATAAGTTCGTCATTAACATTCACTGGTGCCGGTAACTGTTCGAGCAATTCTCAACACAGCACAAGATCGTAGAGCTACAAAATTTTTAAAATTCTGATATTCTGAGATCGAACGCTAAGCTCTTTCATGCAAGCCCAGATTTCCAACATCCCCCATCTGTAGCTGCTGCGTGCAGTAGCACAGACTCAAATATGGGCTTGTTCAGCATACTGGGTCGTATCACCATCCGCCATGAACTTACCCAAACTGAAAGTGAACATACCAATGCCTTCACCTTCTCCACCCTGTAACATCCTGGCTCTGACCAGCGGATTCTTGAACACCAAGACCCACATACACCTGCGGCCAATAGGTCCATGTTCCAGATGCCCAATCACATGCAAGCGTCCCGTCTGACTCAATCGTCTGAAGTACGCAGCCCTGCTCTCGGTCATGTCTGTCAAGTAGTAAGATGGAACGTGGACACATGCCACCACACGACTGGCCATCACTGCAAATGGAAACGCGATATCCAGCGCTGCAAACCACGGCGAAGTCACCACTGCGTCACAGACACCATACTTCTCCTTCCATATGCGATAGTTACCTGGCTGGAGTGCGTCATGCGCCTCAGACCAACCCAACTGAGAGTTCCAGTCATTATTCATAAATCTCAACTGCGGCCATTGCTCCACCATTACCTCACTGATGACACCAGTGCCTGCCCATGGGTCCCACACGCCATCGACGGACTTCCAGTCCACCTCTGTCGCCAAACGCCTCACCTCGGAGGGCACTGTGATGACCAGTTCAAGCCCCCACTGCAGTGCGCTAGCTTCTCTCACCTGAGCCTTAGTCATGTGTCTCAATTCTCCTCGTCTTTCAACTTCTTCTTCAGCCAACGCAGGCACAAGAGGTGCATCCCTCAGCTGCCTTGCCATGGCCTTCTGTTCCCGATATTTCTTGCTCA
>LGRX02035311.1:0-66038 GCA_001247695.2 Cymbomonas tetramitiformis | reverse complement strand
CCGGCCGAGGTGACATATAGAATGTGTATGTCAGTGTTATGTGCAGCAATGTGAGAAGCACAGCAACCGTGAAGGAGAACCAGTGCATGGCAATGGCTACTAGGGTGCGTGTGACCGAGGGAGTGCTACAGCTAGGCTGTGGTGCGGCGGTGTATACGGCAGCAGTGTGGAGCAGGCCTGTATGCGTGCCCTCCCAATGCGTCCCCATCCCAGGCACTGCAGTATGAACGGATGCAGTGTCAGGTGCAATTGTGGTGGCTGGGGGGATACCAGTAGCCTGAGGCTCAGGCTGGTGGCAGTCGGGAGGTGGTGATGGTGGTGGGAGGGGAGGGGTGGAGGTGGGAGGGGTGGTGGCAGTGTCCAGAGTGTCTCGGAGATGGTGGAGGCCACTGAGGTGCTGCCGGTCAGGAGGTCGGTCAGGTAAGACACAGGGCACTGGGTGTTGCAGTCCACGGTGATGTCTGTCTGGACTGGGGCGGTGGCGGTGCTGTTGGCCGAAGCCAGTGACTCAGCTGCCTGGTGCTGCCGGTCATGCCTCTGCTGCTGCTGCCTGGCCTTCTTCTGCTTCTCCCTGTCCCGCTTCCTCTGCCGCTTGTCTTCTCCCAAGAGGGGTCCTCGTGGTCGGGGTCCTCCCTCAAGTCAGTAGCCGTGACGGTGTCGAAGTACCTGAAGGCAAGGAGGGAGGGGGGCTCCGGCTGGGGGGAAGGCGAACTGGGTGTCGGGTGGAGAGGCGGAGGGGGGAGAGAGCTGAAGGGATTGGGGGAGAAGTGGTTGGCCGAAGCCGAGGGAGGTGGGTGAGGTGACGGGCCAGAGATCTGGGGGATCCAGGGCTTACTGGTGAGGGCGGGCCACTCAGTCTCCTCAAACTCCTGGTCTGCCGGAAGCTGACGCTGGTGGATGGTGCAACTCAGAGCGCGGGGGTGGCTGCTCTGAGCTGTGCGACCTCTTGCCGGAGGCTGCCAGCTCGGCCGCGGTGCTGTCTGATGCACTATCGGACGGGGGCGTGGGATGGGGGTGGCAGGGGGTGCGGGTGTGGAGGGATGGGGGGCGGAAACATGGTTCACAGATGGAGGGGGGGGCGGGTTTCATCCACATGTCGACCTTCTCAGCCAGTGTGCAGCAGGGACAGCCGAACCTGCCGAGGGAGTGGGTGACGGTCTTGCCGTGCTTGAATTTGCAGGAGCGGCAGGGGTGGCCAATGGACTTGTCATTGGGGTCGGAGGGGGTGAACTTCAGGCCTTGCCAGGTGCCAGAGGGGGGTGGAGTCCTTGTTGGTGGAGCCGGAGTGCTTGAGCTTGGCCGCCTTGTAGAGGGCCTTCTCGTGCTCGAGGAAGTCAGTCCTGGTGCCGCCCCGTACAGTAGTGGTGAGCGGGGCCTGGATGGGGGTGGTGTGGTAGTCCGAGGGTGCGCGCCCTTGCCCCCCTTGCCCCCCTTGCCGCCCTTCCCGTTAGGGTGCTTGTCCTTCTGCTTGGCCGTGTCAGCCGAGCCGCGCCCTCCCTCACGGACTTCCCCTGTCATGGAGGCAGCTCGGGGGCGGGATGAAGAGCCAGGGAGCTGCGAATGGTGGGCAGAGCCCTGGGTGTACCATACCTTCCCGATGGCCTCAATGAACTTCTGAAGGCCACCGGGGTAGCCAGAGGAGGTCAAGCGGTCCTGCTCGTCGTAGGCACGGATGACTTCGAAGTACAGGGGGGTGGAGAACAGGTGCTCAGCCGACTCCTGGGAGGCCCGCAAGATCTCAATGAGGACCTCCTGGCCACTGCCCGGAAGTCCTTGTGGTAGGACCAGAAACGCGCGTAGTCCTATGACAAGGACCACCGTTTCACGATTTTTTGGGGCCGTCAGATGGCCTCTAGAGGTCGTATTCCATGAGCTCGTGACTATTTAGCACCTATATATTGGTTGGGTAGGCGTGGTTAAGTCAGAATTTGCTATATATATCGCGTTTGAATGCAGCAAAGTCAGACACCCGATAAAAATCTTGGTTGCTTATTTTCACATATTCAAAAAGGTGCTTAAAATGGTACCCTTACTTCATGATTTTTTACCAATAGCATTTGGACTAAGAGCCACCTGGGCCGCATTCTTATCGCAACTATAACTCCATAATAATGATAATTGGGCCTTGATACGAGGTGGAATTATTATATATACTCTCAAAATGGCTTCAGCGTTACCCTACACCCAGAAAAACATTTTTGATTCAAGCGGCATAAAATGTTTTTTGTGCTCTTACATAATATGAATAACCTGGTGATAGGTGATATGTGTTATCCGGAATGGGCCCAAATGATGTTATCTTTTACTTAACATATAAATTGATTTTTCAAAAGCTCAATGTTGAGCATATGAAACATATCATGATAGTTATGCAATTGTGTTGTCCCAATTGCAGTAGCCCCAAGCAGAAGTTGAGCCAGAAGACCATCGGAGATACCGTCGTAGGCTTCGTCCTTCAGTCGGCGTTGAAGATTAAGTAGTGCTGGGGCGTGGCCAGGTCGAGTGGCGGTGAGGACACGGGTCATGGCGTCACAGAATCTCTTGAAGACAATGTCGCCGCCCGTGGTGAGAAAGTTCAATTGAAGATCTCGTTGTTGCTGACGCTCGTGGATATCGGTGAGGGCGTAGTAGGCGGTCTTCAGCTGTTTCAGAAGTGGAGCGACGTCAGGGGTAGTGGAGCGCGTGTTGTAGGCGCTGGTGTTGTCGTCCATGATGTGCTTGATCCTTGTTGGGGGAAGTACTTGGCCATCTCGATGTTCCAATGGCGTTACTTCTGATGGAATAGTTTCCAATTCCTTCGTGGTGTCAACCATCTTGTCAGAAGTAATGACGACTGAAGATGGCGTCGAAGATGAAGTAGTTCTACTCGCCAGAGTGCGAGCCAGTAAGGTGGCGTCGTTGCATTCATCTCGTACTTTGATGAGGTCGTTGATGACAATCTCGTTGAGTTTATTAATGTCGCCGAGTTCCTCCTTCGTGACGTAATTCCCGTAGATCTCGTCGGTCTGGGCAGCTGAGCGTTGAAATGCAGATCTAACCCTACAAATTTTGGAAACCCCAGTGCATATGTACCCGACATGTACCCGGGACGTGTACCCCACGTGTACCCAACGTGTACCCGACGTGTACCCAACGTGTACCCGACGTGTACCAAAACAGTAAAAAAACGGGGTTTGGTACATGTCGGGTACACGTGTACTCTGCCTTGTACCCGACGTGTACTTGCTCGCGGCGCGGCATGCGTACCCGGCATGTACCCACGACCGGGTACACGACGGGTACATGCGTCTATTTATGTACCTTATGCCGCCTGCGCATGTACCCGGCATGTACGCATAGACGGGTACATGTGTACCGCATATGTACTCAGGTTATCGTTGGATGTTACCGTTGGATGTTACCGTTGGGACACCCGGGGTACAATGTGGGCACATATGTACTTAGGCCAGGTACATATGTACTTATTGATATAAACATGCCTGGCTGGTGCGCACGTACCCAACATGTACCCGCGCATCAGGTACATGCCGGGTATGCGTGTACGCAGGTCAGGTACATATGTACGTAAGCCAGGTGCATACGTACTTATTGATATTAACATGACTGGTGCATATGCACCCCGCATGTACATTTGAGTGAGGTACATGCCGGGTACGCATGTACGCAGACCAGGTACATATGTACTTATTGATACTAACATGACTGGTGCATACGTACCCCATATGCACGTGTCTATCGGTGCATTATTAGTACACATGTACCAAGCGTGTACGAGCCTCCCATACATATGTACCCAATATGTACGTACGTATGCATGAGTACGCCAAGGCTCTATATCGATATTTCCGATAACCGATACTATCGATATATCGTATTTATCGCCGATTATCGGATTGCAATATCAAACTATCGATTGTTTAGGTTTCGGTGTTCCATAATTAAGTTGTAACAAAATGTGTGTAAATGCCCAAACAATCGATTATTTATCGATTGTGCCGATTATCGATACCGTTTTTCGGATATCGGATTATATCGATACTGAAAAATCAAACCGATATAGAGCCCTGGAGTACGCTATAGGTGCATGTGTACTCGAAAAGGGTACACATGCACGCAATGGTGGGTACAGCTCTGGTGCGCGTGTACGAGGCCTATCTATATGCACAATATCACTAGAGGATTGCGAAAATGTGTGCTACTTACATAAAGTGTGTTCACAATGCGTATGCTATGAGAAGGCTAGCACATCACGCATACGCATGGAACACTCGAGCATGTTTAATACAATCATATTAATACGATAGTGTAGCTAGCTTGGCACGATGGGATACAATTGGGACTACTCATCTCTATCCTACCAATACGCAAAATAACGTTCTATTCGTACGATTTCTAGTTCCAACACTACGATTGTAAACAATCTATCAACCTAGCACGCTCGAAGGGAAGCTTGAAGCTCATGAAGTACTCGAAGTGGTCGATTTTCTCCATTTAGGGTTTCTCCAAAACAGCCGATCTGAAAAGTAAAGGAAAGAACCAACACTTAGTAAAAAGCGGAAAACGCATTAAAGATTCCCTTGTGCAAAACATAACTAGCAACCTAGCAACCTCAAAGAAGCGCGAATGTGAACGCGAGATACGCAATAGATGGAGCATGCGATTTTTGCCTACATGACCAGAAATAGTGGCTGAGTGGCACTCATGAAGTAGAATGTGGCGAAGCTGTGTGATCTCACCGTCATCTGTAGGAACTTTGGCAGTAGGTGGAATGTAAAGCTGTCTGCCATATATGGTCTTGCGATAGATCAACCCCTGAATGAGCTCGAAATTGCTGACTGACTGTGATGATGTCGATGATGCCAGCTTAGATAATATAGTCTGTGCAAATGTGTCACGATCATACTGAGATATAATAATGTCGTGAAGCTGATGAGCTGATGATGCAGATATAAGAGCAATGAATGTAGAATCTGTAGACGGTATGTCAATGACTGGAACCTCGCTGACGTCTATATGTTTCAGACAATCAGTGAGTTCAAAGAGTGTAGAAATACGGGTGAGTGCATCTGCAACCTTATTCTTCTCGCCAGAAATGTGCTATATTCGGAAGTTGTACTCGGAGAGCTCATCCAACCACCTCGCCTGTTTGGGGCTTAATGTGGATTTAGACTGGAAATAAACCAGTGGCTGATGATCTGAGCGAACAATAGTCTCAGGAGCTCCCAGCAAGATGTGGCGAAAGAATCGGAAGCCCTCCACAATGGCAAATAGCTCGATCTCAGGAATAGGCCAGCGTCTCTGTGTATCAGAAAGAGTGACGCTGTGATAGCCACATGGCTTCATACCTTTTCCTTGATCCTGTAATACCACTTGACCAACGTGTGTGCCTGATCCATCGACCTCCATAATAGATGGCAGTTTCTGATCTGGAAGTTGTAGTACTGGAGCATGGCAGATGGCACTTTTGAGATTATCAAATGCCTGCTGCTGCTCAGATTCCCAGACAAACTCTGCATTATCTTTAAGGAGACGATTGAGCGGCTCGGCAATCTTGGAGAACTTTGGTATGAATCTCCTAAACTGGCCGACCATGCCCAAGAATGACCGAAGGGATGACTTGCCATCTTTAGCCATACGGCGTAGAGGCTGTTTACCAACGGTTGGACCATACGACACTGGAGGCTGGATAGCCATGACTGCACGGATTCTGTCTTCGATGATGGATAGGCCTGCCTCAGAGATATGGTGTCCGATAAAATCGATGGATCTGACGAACAACTCAACCTTAGAAGGCCTGATGTAGAACTGATGATCTCTGCAGCGCTGTAAGAACTGTCGAACATGCTTCACGTGGCTGTCAAAATCTGGACTGTACACTATGGTGTCATCCATGAAAATGACCAAAAACTGATCGATGAAGTCAAAGAATGCTCGATTTCCAACACGGAGAGCGGTCGCAGGAGCGTTAGTTAACCCGAAAGGCATTACTGTCCACTCATAGGAACCGTATCTGGTGCGTATTGCTGTTTTGTGAATGTCATATGGGTTTATAGGAATCTGATGGAAGAACTGATTGAAGTCAAATCTGCTAAACCATCGTGCACCTTTAAGCTGTTCAAGAAGAGTATCGTGAGGTGGCAGTGGATACGTGTCCTTTATAGTGATGTTATTAAGGGCTCGATAATCACAGCACATCCTCCACTTCCCCCCTGGCTTAGGAGCGAAAATGATTGGACATCCATATGGTGATGATGACGGACGAAGGATACCCAGTTCGACATATTTGATGATTTGTCGTTTGAGCTCCTCCATCATAGGTACTGGAATGGTACGAACTGGCTGTGATGATGGCTTGCGTGCCCAGGTTCAATGTTGATGCGATGATATCCACCTTCAAACCGTTCTGGCCTGTGGCCAGCTGGAAGATCCTCCTAGAAAATATCTGAAAAGTCTTCTCTGACTAGATCACGTGCTGCTGTGACTTTTGGGTCTTCCATAGTGGTGTCTGAGTCTGCTGCTGCCATGACTAGTTCACCATCGACCTCTGAGAGAAAAAAGCGATAAGCTACGGCTTCTTCAGCAGACCCACTGGATCGTATACGTCGTAGGTGCTTTCTCATAGTGGTGGCACTGACCAATTCCATTTCAGGAAGGTCATCTGAATCTGGAGTCTGTTCAACTCTGGATATAACTGTACGAACACTGGAACCTGATGAGTGTTTCCTGGTGATCGTCATATTCTTGGAGTGGAAGTCTATGTGTGGATTTCTTCTTTCCAACCAATCCTGTCCCAGGATGACTGTGAAGGGTTTCATATCAATGATGTAGAAATCTTCTGTATCCTTATACTTACCCAGCGTGAATGTAGCATTGGGAAGATAGGATGTACAGGGTAATTGGCTTCCTCCAGCCAACCCCACTGAGAATGATGATGAGTCTGTTGGTGATATACCAAGCTGAGAAGCGAACTGTCTGTCGATAAATGACGATGTAGCTCCTGGATCTACCAAAATGTGAGTACTTTGTCCATATACTTTCCCTTTGTACAACAACAGCTTCTTCTGTGATTTCAGCTGTGCTGTCTGTGACTGCATCTGTGCGATGTGTTCTGAGGGAGTATCCATCTGCTGGAACTGAAGTGTCAGACTGGATAGGACTTCTTCTGAGATACTCTCAACCCGGCCACTTGCTTCAGTGGCATGTTCAAGCTGATCTATCGGGGAATCCTCATCACTGGTACTTGTGCAGTACCCGGAGAGTTTCCCTGAGGAGCTGGAGCTGATGCTGGAGCTGGAGTTGCAACTGCTGCATTGATGCTCTGCTGATTCTGGAGCTCCTTAACCAGGGTGTTGGCTGTTTTTAGGAGTTTGTTAGACTCACTTTTACCACCCTGATTATTCTGCTGCTGCTGTCCTCTGTTCTGATTGTAACTAGGATTAGGAGCTGGAGGATTGCCTTGTACGGATTTTCCATATGTTGTTCTTGTGGAAAAGCAATCCTTTTTTATGTGACCTGTACGACCACAACGCTGACAAGACTGGGAAGGAGATGATGGCGATCCTTTTCCTTTTCCTTTTCCCTTGCCTTTGCCTTTGCCTTTCCCTTTATTATTTTGGGAATTCTGGTTGGCCTGATTCTGATTGGCACGATTCTGATTGCCACGGTCAAATGACTTTTTGCCACGACGATCATCCTTTTCCCTTTTGACCGGACCTCCTGACTGTTCCTTCTGTCCCCTATAATGTAGGGTCTCTGCCTGCTTCGAATGAACTACATAATTCAAATCGAGCAGAACCTGTGTGGTTTGTGCCCACGACAGGTTATTTCTTTCATCTTCCGTAAGGAATCTAAGATGGAATTGTTGCTGGAATTGGCACTACGACTAGTTCGTACAGTCTAGTGTCATTCCTGTATGTCATCTTCGGTGGTCAGCCTGTGTCACTCATCTCGGGTATATATCGTTTGTATATCCGAGTTTAGTCATCCGTTGTTTCACCGTCGGCAGCGGGTCCTCACTGCCTGAGCTGCTGTTTCCAGCAAATTATTGCAGGAGGGTTTGAAGAAAGTCATTTGTTTTTTGCACAGCTTCTGTTTCAGTCATGGTCTCATTGCCCAGGATGTCAACTGTATGCGGGTCAGTGTTCAAGGTGGTGGGGGTGTTTAACAGAAACAAGTCTCGCCTATTTCTGGTGTGTTGCCTACAGATTCTTGAAAGTTTTTTAAGGAGAGGTTTAATCTTGCCACGGGGAACACCTATCGTGTTGAGGACAGTACCGAAAAGAGGAGGGAGGTACCCCATGAGTGTAAGTGCTGTGGGCCATTTCACGGTGCTAATGAAGGGCTTAGAAGCTACGTTGGTGATTGTCGTGTCATGGTGACCGCCATAATAATGCTCAGCACCATTCTGATGATAGGGGGGGTCTTGGGTGGGCCATGGGCACAACGAAGAAGGGAGTACGTTGTCCCTTTCGTTCAGAACTTCATTCCAAATATCAGGGCTAACTCCAGTGTATTCTAGTCTCCTCTCCGTGACTCTGGACTTAGGGAGGACATTGAGGAACCATCTAGCAATCTTTTTCTGTGTAGGCCTCCAGTCAAAGGCTGGTTGAGTATCGCTGGGTGCACTGTCTATAGCTATGATAACGACATCCGAGAAATCATCCTTATAGCATCCGCCACCTGGGAGGACGTAGGGGTCATCACCCGTCCAATAACCATGTGGGATAAATGGAATAGTGTTATGCGGGAATCTGAAAACAAGTTTAAATCCTTTATCAAACCATCTTTTTTGGTTTTTGGGAGACAGTGGAAGAATCCATGTTCCTGAAAATCCGGGTACAGTGTTGGCCGCTTTATGTCCCATTTCCAAGGTAGTCATAACCGCCGAAGATTTGCCCTTATCCTTTCCATCAAAGGGGGGATTTCCGTAAACTATTCTGCCAATGCCTGTTAACGGGTCCACGTAGGCATCCCAAGCGAGGCCATCAAAACCGATTTTCCCATGATAACAGAAGGGCCTGAGGGCTTTTTTCATTCTAGTGGTGGGTATGCATCTTCTCGAGTAAATTCTAGGGTGGGCATTTAGTGGGTTGGAGAAAAGTTCACAGCCGTTTTTGTCAAGGTTTCTGTCATCCACCAAAATATCTAAGAGGCTTCTTCTTATTGCATAGCAGTTTTTAGGGTCTCCCGATTCAAACTTACATGCATTGAGGGCTTCATGGATATCGTGTGCCCTATTCGAGTACTCCGCAAGTGAGCATGGGACTGCTTTGTTGGAAAGGCGGTGCCAAGCCAAAAGTTTCCAAAACTCTTTCTTTTGAACATATTGGAGTTCGGGATATTTAATTGTTCCCTTAACATGGTCCACTTCAGGCTTTGCGGTCACGGCAATGGTATTCTTTTTTGAACTTGATGGACGGTACATGCTAGCTTCCGGGAGAGCGTGTAAGTATAATTCCTCATTCATTTCCTGTCTTAGGTCAGCAAGTGGAAAAAGTTTCGATGGTTGTGTTCTGATGTATGTGGTACCCTTTCCAGGGTTTAGTAGTTTAGGTTTTTCTGAGATTTCTTCAGCGATGATTTTCCTTAGTTCGATATCTTGGGTTGTTCTAAGATTATATAAACTATCATTATGTCCTGGGCATTCAAGTTGGATGTGTTCGAAGGTGCATTTTGTATTCTGTTGGCAGTAGGGGCAGTTTTCGGACCCGATTTTCCCCAGTTTAAATAAGCGTGCAGGAGAGGCTTGAAGACCCAGGAGTTCTCTACTTCTAGAAGCGGTGAAAGCTTTAGGTGTCATTTTGGAAATATCTTTGGTGGGGGCGGTGTTATTCTCGTTGAGCATTCTCAGATGCTTCCCTTGGGACTGTAGGGTTCTCCAACTATGATAGTGTGAGAGTCGTTGAATTCTTCTGATGTGACTACGTATATCGCCTAAAATAGGGACCTCAAAAAAGAATAATGAGAAGGGTAGTTCCTCGGCAGGGTCGTAGCGAGAAATGTCAAAACAGCCCCCTCTGAATGAGGCTCTTTTAGCAGTACGGTCCACTCTGTCATGGACTTTGTCATTATTGTGACCCCTGATCCATTTAAGGATGATTTTACTGTGGTCTCCTTCACTGTAGAAGCCAAGTTCTTCTAGCAGTAGGCGAACAGCCTGCACATCTCTGCGATTAGCTTCACGTAGTTTGTCCCGAGCACTCATGGACCTGCCATCCTTTGTTACCGCAGATATTGCTGCCATAGAGTCAATGGCATGTACCATTGGAGTAATAGATTTGAGGAGTTTCTCTTTTTGTTCTGTGAGTAGAAATCGCAGTCCCGCAATTTCAGCAGATGTGCTACTCGGGTTTTGGATATCCTCCTTGATAAGGAGCCCCTGTGCGGAGAAAGTTCTTGAGGGGGGGATATTCATCTTCCGTACAAGTGGCATCCCGTTGTCAAAGTTTTTTATAGCATATGCTGCCCCACTGCATGCTGTTTTCTTTCCAGCAAAAAGGGAACCATCGCTTGCCATATCATAGTCTTCCATTTGTTTGCTCTTTTCGGCGTTGGAGGTGGATTCTTCTTCCGAGTCGCTGGGGCAGCTGTATTCACTTTCTTCCTCCGCAGTCTTGTTTTTCATTCTGGCAATAATGGTTTCATACTGTCTGTCTGAGATGTAATCATAGTGTGAGTTGATATCACTAACTGTAGCAAGGACAGAAGAGGGCGGGTCCATATGGTCATTGTATTCAAAAATAGAACCTGCTGGAATTAGGATGCAACCGTCATTGGTGATGCTATATTCAAAGTCGTATTGAAGACTGTTGGTACCTTTGATTCTGACAAAGACATTAGGGTTTATGGCATTGTTACTGTATTCTGTATATTGTATTGACATGGCCTCTAAGTCAATATTGGTAATGTGAATAAGAGAGATGGAATTTCGGTCACCATTCCCTTTCCAATGAAATTCACCCGTGTCGGGGGGTACTATGTTGTCTCTATATTGTTTTTTGACATATCTGGCCTGTGGGTCCAAATCTACGGGGTTTTGAAGCATTTCCTTTTCGATTTCGGTTAGCCATCCAGGGGGTCTACTGCCATTCAGCCTGAAAAAACATTTACTTTCTTGCCAGTTTTTTAACATTCCACCGCAAGGAGTTAGAAAGGAACCTGTGTGCTTGAGGTTGTATTTTTGTATTGCGGAGGTAACATTCCTCGACATGTAGAGTTGTCTGGGAAGGGTGGTGATTAATGTATTTTCACCCGCTTCATTTTCAGGGTAATTTTTAGAGTCAATAGCGTATCCAAGTTTTGCCATAATGTGACCTGTACGCCTAAACCAGTTAAAACGTTTGTCTTTAGTATGGCTGTAGGTTGCATAGTGCGATAAGGGGAAACCCGATATAACATTTTTACCCATTTCGTTGTTCATGTTTTGAATTATTATTTTAAGCCATAGATTGCTATTTCTACGGTATAGTGAGATGAGGTGGGGATCAGTGATACGGTCCGTGTGGTTGTGTTGCCAATATTCGTGTTCATCCGCAGAACACAGGGTGTTCATAGTTTCGGTGATACACGACGCGGTTACAACATCAAAGACACTATCGATACCGTACCCGCCTTGGCAGACTGCTGTCCAGATTATTTGGTGATTGGTGTCAACTGGGCAGCCCAGATATTTAATTATAAACGAAGCTATCATTTTGTCTAATTCAATTGCGACATTCTTTGAGGAGTTGGCAATTGCTGAGGTAACTTTAAGGGGGTATGCCATCCTCGGAACTACAACCGCATTTATAACATATCTTAGCTGGTGTAGAGTCATGTGTTGCAGTTGGATGGATGTGAGAGTAGATTTAAGTCTGTCGATAAGGATTTCCGCCTGTTTGTCCCATTCCCCATTTAGTGCAAACCATACTCCGAGATATCTGTTTACCTCTTTGCTGTTGGAGAAATCGAGGAATTCTGGTGACTCAGGGGGTATCCATTTCGAATCAATGGAAGGACTTGGGTCATTTGTATTGGGCTCCAGGTGACCCCCTGAGATGAGTAAATCATCGGACGGGTCATATCGCGTTACTGTTTTGCCCTGAGGTTTAATGCGCTTTCTGTAAGAGTATTTGGATTTCTTAACATTGATGGGAATACCAATGAAGCTCATAAATTCATTAACTACACCTAGCATGTCTTGAACTTCGTCTTTAGTTTTCCCCACGAGAATGATGTCATCACAAAAGAACCGTGCAAAGATATTTAAAGTGGTGTCCTTTTCTAATAGGTTTTGGGAGGGAGGAATAACATTATTTCCTGGTTTGTCTGGTCTATGGCGTTCCGAGTTCAGTTCATATCCATATGTGGATCCTGTCGGGTTTACACCGTTTGCTCTTTTTGCTAACCAAATTGCCAGAATGTCCATAATGGCTACAAACCTAAGTGGGCTCAAAACTTCTCCCTGAGGGACTCCACATTCTAGGGACCATTCATCCGTGAGGCCTTCTTCAGTGAGTACCATTCTAGAAGCATCATTGGTAATGTCTGAGATGATGTTGATTATTTGTGATGGGAGTCCCAGCTTTCTCAGCGCTAAATTGCTCATCCAGAATTCAGCTCTGTCAAATGCTTGTTTGAGGTCCAGGTAAACTACGTGAAGGTCTTTGTCGTATCTATTGGCATCCGAAATTACTTCATTCAGAATTTGAAGTGAGTCATCTATGTTTTTATTCGGAAGAAACGCATCTTGAATGGGAAAGAGAATGGGGTGAGTGTTAAGTATTGTTTTGAGACGGTTAGCAATTATTGTGTTAAATAGTTTAAGACCCGTTTCCAACATTGTGAGGGGTCTAGAGTTATCTATTGTACATGGTGCAGAGGGATTTTTAGGGATTGGAAGGATGACTCCAGATTTTGCACTCTTTGGAAATTTCCCAGTTATAAGAATGTGGTTAAAAAGTGAGACAGTAACCTCTTGAAAATTTTCTGGGCCCTTGATCCACTGCGAGTATCTCATTCCTGAGGGTCCTGGTGCTGTGGAGATACCACAGTCCGAGTATGCTTGTTGGAGTTCTTTGTGCGTGATTTCTGTCAGTAGTCTAGCAGCGGCCGTATCGGGGATTTTGGGGCTGTCCTTTAGAATGTCAGTGAGCCACTGTGGGAGTTCATCTGGCTCATTCGGGTTAGTAGAAAATAGTTTTTTATTTTTGTATTCATCTAGTGTTGTGTTTAGTCTTTCTGTCTTTGTCTCAGGTATCTTTCCATCACTACCTGGGGTAGCGGCTGCACCTTTTTCAGTAGGTTTCATCTTTCCCATGACTGTGTCTAGAAACCTCGAAAGGTTAGTTGAGAAAAGATGCTGCAAGGCTTCCTTTTCTCGGAGATTGCGTCGTTCAATGTCAGTGTCTCTGCTTTTCTGAAAAGCATTTCTGATTATTACATAATTTTCATGCAGACGTGATCCCCATGTGGCTGCCGTTTCATTGTGTTTGGGTTTGAGCGAGGCAAAAGGTAGCGTGCGGGCAGCCTTTTTGGCTTGCTTAGGAATGTTGCTTGCATGAGTTCTCGTGTCCAAATATTTGATGATGCGGCGTACTGTGTTTAGCCATTTGTATATATAGTTAGATACTGCTGATGGTTTTTCAGACCTCCCAGCTATGTTCAGATTCTTGGTGCCAAAGGCGTCACTTGCCGCCTGATGTGCCAATTTGTGCAGGGTATCCCATGTCGCGTCAGGGTGCATTTCCTTGAGGCCAGTGCCGCCGTTTCTAGTTGCTTCCGATCCATTTTCCATTTCGAGTGTGTTATGTAGTCTTTCAGTGTAAGACACCCAGCCTGTAGCGTATTGGAATAAATGGGCGGTGCAATCTATTTTTTCCGAATGCATCTCAGATCCGTACAGGTTCCAGAATTTAGCAGGCATATGGGGTTGTAGGAGAATATTCCAGCTGGTCATGTGCTCATCTGTGTTGGATTTCGTGATTTTCTTAACTTCCAGTGAGCTGAATGACAGGTGTCGTTTGAGATAGGCATTAACATCTTTCTTATTTAAAAGGTGAGGCGAACCTATATGCCAGATGTTATCTTTGTCGTTATGGCCTAAGTTGAGACCACCTTCCGGCATCCCCTTTCCTCTAGAGAGTAGGTGAGCTGCATGCCATGGGCTATTAAGGTGAATCCACCATTCCTTGGGTTTGTTGTGCCATTTTAGACATTGTTCTATATTGTCTGCCTCTTTATTTTTAGCTATGAGCTTACTCACTGTAATGGGGCTGCCGTCGATATTATCCCGTTTAAGATCAAGATCAGTGGTGTCACCCTTAATGGTGCTGATAGCGGTTCTAGCTTTGTTTTTATTGATGCACGCGTGCACAAGTTCGTTTGTGCTGTATCCGTTTGCTTCGAGAAGTCCTACAATATCTTTCCTGTTTATTTTCCTTTTTGTACCCTTATTTTTGTTTGTCATTCTAATTGGGTACCCTGGGTACTCATCATGTGTGGTTTCCTTGGCACCATTAAATCTAGGTGTTGGCAAAGTTGTATCGGTGGAAATCTGCGGTTTGGTGTCGATTTTAGGGAGCTTAAATTCAGCCCATACTATCCCGTGGTCGGAGATGATATAAGGGTTTTCCTCCGTCCATCCTGTTTTAACGGTCATTTCTGCCATAGCTGTGTTGGCCATGATATGGGTGAGTTTTGCTTTTGAGTTTTTGGATATGACATGTGTGAAAATTTCCGTGTTTGGATTTCGGTCCATTATCAGTTCATTGAGTGAGCATCTGTCATTGTTGAAATAGGTTAAAAGATGCTTATTCTTTTCGACATGTTCTTGATACGACATGTAATTTCCACCTGACACCCGCTGATTTGGGGTAATGGTGCAGTTTTTGTCACCTATCTCTACGTAGGCCTTTTTTGGATTATTTCCTGACCTACCTGCCCAGTCAGTAAGTGTGTCATATAATTCCACTTGTTCCTCTACTAGTGTAGCATCATTCATATAACCGCTGGCTATGTAGAGCTCAAAACCATTATTTCCTGAAAATTTGGTCATTACTGCTCTCTTTGCATCTCCATCGATTGTGGTGACCGAGGTGGATAGTGGCAAACTCTTCGGATTCCATAGGATCATGGAACCAATGGAAGCTCTCTCATTTACATGAGACGTGCGAAATTGGATTCCTTTTTGTGTCATTAGGGTTTTGATTAATGCAAGGTTTTCAGTATTTACCTTGGTTTCTGATATACATATTATATCAGCCCGTCCGTCGATTAAAAGATTGCAGATTGTTTCTAACTTGATTAAACTGTCTTTATCTTCTTTGTGGTGTCGGAGGCCTCTCATATTCATACCCATTATAATCAAATTGTTAGAGTGTTGTGCTAGTTGTAGTTTAGTGAGTCGGTCTATTTCTTCTGACTGTCTCATGGCGTTTTTATGTTTTGCTTTTTGTAGTATGCATCTGCCATCTGCGTCATAAATGTTCTCGATATCAAAGATTTTGTTTGTGCATTTGGTTTTACGGATTATTCTCTTTTGTTTATGAGAGTGTTTCCTGCGGTATCCATATGTGTGGGGTTCACAGGAAGGCCTTCCTTTGCCTGAGATGAGGTGATTATAAGCAGTGTGAATGGACTTACAGTCTTTGTGCTCAGAATTTGGCTTTGTTGGATGTGCATCAATTTTCGGAAGGTGAGTTCTCAGTGATTGTCGTATGGTCGAAATGGCTTTGTTATTTTCGTGTTTGATTATCCTGGCTTCTCTGCCCGTTTGTGGTAGAATTCTAATGTTTAGGTTTTCAAGTTCGTATAGTAGGTCTCTGTTCAATTGTGCTGCTGAGAAGAATTTAGTGTTGTGCAGGATGTGATAGACTTTGTGGGCTAGTGTAAAATTGAAAACCCCCATGTTATTCGGGTGTACTCCCATTTTCAGGGTTATGCGGTGCACCCTCAGGTCTTGAGGAAAAAGTGTGGAAATGTCTTTCTGGTGTTTATTGTTAGGGATATCAAACTCACAGTGAATAATCTGTTTTTCTGGAATGATGTGGACTGCAGTTGACCATATGTCCTTAGCCACAAGAAGATGAATTTGAATGTTGGTGTTATCCGTGTTCGAGGTGTGATGATATTTCCTATGCGATTCGATGGCTTCTGAAACTATTGTTTCATTAGTGGTGTGTGTCTTCCATTTCAGTCTGAAGGTTTCTATCAGAGTTTCTATCTGCTTTTTGGTTGTGGCACCTCTGCGTGTGAGGATGTGGTGGGGAGGTAAGGTCATATTAGGGCCGCTGATTGCGGCGTCATTTCCAGCGTGCTCAAAGTGTTTGAGCTCCAGTGTGTTACGGGTATTCTTTACCTGCAGCCCTATTTCTTCCCTCATTTCTAATCGGTATTTATGTATTTCCTTTTGCATCGTTTTGTTGCCATACTCCCCAATATATAAATCAGATTTTAGGTATTCAAAAAATGAGGTCTGGTGCAAGCCTCTGTTCCATTGTGCCCATCTGAAGGCAGTTTTTGCTACCCATGTGCCACAGTTGTATGTATCTGTTTGAAATGTTTCCTTGCTAGTGGTAGTTGTGAATTCATTATATTCAGTAATGGTTATGAAATTTTTTAACCAGGTTTTGAGTGCTGCCTCAATCATATTAATGGTTTCTCTTTCAGCTTTATCTCCAAAGGGATCATATATGTAAGCTTCTATTTTCCCAGGTGATGATGAGCGAATCATTATAAGACGCCAATGTATATTGTCACACACGCCTATTTGTGTGTGGCCATATTTCTTGAGTCTGCTATTAATGAGTTGTGTGAGTTTTTGGTCCTCCCCTGTCATTTTGAGCATCATGTCTGTAAGGTCCATAGGGGCTATGGTACTCGGGTCCCGTATTTTCATTGCATCACCAACATGAGTTGCATTTAACCACCCCTTTTCTGAAAGGAGTGATTCCGTGGCCATTGTGGTTTCAACTACTGCGTTATCTTCGGTGCTTGCTCCACCGCTTAACAGCTGCTCGGGTTCCGAAATATTATATTGTTTAGTATCGTTATCCTTCTTGTGGTGGGTTTTATATTTCATTATTCTTGAAGGTAAATTCATTTTGGGTTTCTTTGCAGTTTGAGTCCGTGTTCTCTCCCAAAGCCATGCCGTTTTGGGGTTTTGAATCATGTATTTCAAGGCGCTCTTACTTATCCCTTTGCAAGCCTTAGGTCTCTTGTGGGCTAGGTGTATTATGACTCTGGGTCCCGGGAAATATTTTTTAGGGTTCAACTTCATTCTGCTGAGTTCCGCCATTATATGAAGAAGCATGATAGTGGGCCCGTAAGTGGTTGTTTGCATTTCCGCTCGTGTTTTAATAATATTTTCCTCACATCTCAAGAGGTGTCTCATTATGTAATATGTCATAATTATGCTGCCGCTTATAGCTTTATCTATTTTTATTTCCATTTAAAATATATTTCAAACCATGCTAGGCTTACTATAAGATACATATATTGTGTTGAGTTAACAGCCCTTTCGGTCCATACCAGATTGAAGGTATACTTTTTTAAGTTTTTCTTCCACCGCGTTAGATTTGCAATATATCGCTGTATTATTTCCGAGCACCGTATTGGTTTATCTGTAGCCCGCTTGACTACACTCCGCGTGTCTTTTATAAGACCAGTGCGCACCTCGCTTCCCCCGCTCCCGTGGTTTCTGAACATTATTGTGCTCTCCGTGTTACGCGTTACACCCACTTGTTGCCTCCCCTCAGCTACCATACCGTTTATTTGGGCATTCCTCTTTCGCACATGGTTTCGTATATGTCCTCGGGTCCCTTCCCTGAAATTTTTTGGTTCTAGGCTCATTTTTGCAAATTTTCGATTTTTAACGAATTGTGCCTCATGCAATTCGCTTCCGGTCCAAGGTTGTCCGGTTGCCTTTATTTTTTCCCCACTAACCCTTTTTGTCATATATAAGCATTGTGTGAAATATTTTCGCCCCATTTTACTTCTACGCACTTCCACCCGTCCCGTATTCACTAGGTGTCGACTCAAGAGGTTAGGGTTTCCCATTATTTTTGTGCTTACAGCCGCCTTTTCCCCTAAAAACATGTGTCCGTGCCCCCGAGCCTCTCGTAAGATTATTTTATCAGTACTATTACGGTGTATTGCATTCAGTTCTAAGTTGTTTAAACACCGAGCTAAGTTTACCGTGACCCGCTTCAGGTTTGTAACAACCCGCTTCGGAAAGCATATGGGTTTATTTGTGTTATTTGTTGACCGCATGTTGTTTTCCAGGCATCGTGTAAGTATTATTAAACTTTCTGTATAATGCATTGAGTTAACAGTATGCCGTGTTAAGTTGCCTGCATATTGTGAAGTGTTTCCTGCTTTGGTTTCCCGTCCTCTTAAGTTTGCTAGGAACCGTGTGTGGTTATTTATTAATATTTTGGTGTTTGACAACCGGTGCAGGTTTTCATATAAGTTTGTTGGTTCGGGTGCCTCGGAGGGTGAGCTATGTGAGGAACTGTATTCACTGCATAAGTGTTTATCAAGCGGCAGGTTATTATTATGCCAGGTGTGTGCTTTGTATTTATTTAGTGACGGTGTGCCGCACACGGGAGGGTCCCTATGATGAAGGTGTCTATATAATGCAAGTTTGAGAGTGAACTTTGAGCTATCTGTATGCCTGTGCTCTGGTTCAAGATTGAGCTTTTGAAGTCGAGGGAAATATGTATTGTGTGGTGAGACAAACTGTGGGGAGTGAACAGCAGTTGTAAAGGGAAAAGCAAAGCAAGAGCAGGAGTGTAAATATGTGCTGTGCATACTTAAATTTACTGCTGGCCGGTGGGTCACAATGAGCAGAGCAAGGAAGAGATTGACTCTTCTGGTTTTAGGGATGCTAGTGAGGGTCACTTGCATATCAGATGCTTGAAAGCACAAAGTCTGAGAGAGTGTTCAGAGAGAAGAAACAGGTTTAACAGTCCAATTTCTCAGTATCTACCTTCAGCAAGATTAATTCCTCCGTCACCTTCCTGTGTCAGGGGTTGTCTTTGGCTGCCTCCTGCGGGGATCTTGTGGGCAGGGCTGAGAGCTGAGGGGGTGAGCTTTCTCTTTAATGCTTTAGCTTTTGCTGCTTCCCAGTTGGCTGAGTTTTTTGTGGGGGTACTCGGCGGTCCTGGAGGGCCTCCTGGTGGGAATCCTGGGGGGCCTCCTCCTCCTGATCCTTTTCCTTTACCAGATCCTTTCCCCTTTCCCTTACCTTTCCCGCTGTCCATACAGTTCTTGGAACAATGACCGAACCTTTTGGGAGATGGGGCACACTTGAAACACTCGTGGGCACTGCACTGGGTAATCAGGACAACTCCAACAGGGTTGTAGATGTACTGAAGTGGAATGAAGTAAACTGCGTGCTCCGGATTTTGAATGTCCGGTACTGCCGGTTCCGGTGCTGCTGCAACTGGGGGCCTGAGTACTGCGTAGATCCTTCTGACCAGCCGTGATCCTCTGCCCTTTCCTGGATGTTCTGTGAATGTCTGTTGGAAGACCACCCGCTTAACAAAGCTTGAAAATGGAGTCGTGAGCAGGAATGAGACTATGTTATCCGTTGAGACCTGAAGATTGGGAGCGGAAGCACGCAGGAACAGGTTAAATCGAGTCAGTCTGGAAGATTTAGGCGTGATGTTAAAGCGCTGTCCGTCCACCAGAAGAATTCCCAGCTCGAGGATTGCAGTCGCTTCTTCCTCGCTCTTTAGCTGAACTTTGATGAAGGGAGTCTGCGTATTAACTCTAGTTAGAATGCGCGGTTTCGTAATGTTTGTAGAGATGCGAGCTTTAAAAGAACAATGGAGCTTAATGCAAGAGCGGTATCTGTGTGAATGCTTTTTTACGTGAAGTGAGAGGGAGGTTTTTACCTTAGCAACACCCGATGCGTCCACCTTTCGCGTCAGACCGTCAACCGCCAATGAGCCAACGTCGAGATGCTTCCTGGTCAGGGTCTCCTCGCACTGCCTTCTTACTTCGCTAAGCTCGCGTCCAGTGAAGCGCGCAGAGTTCTGGACGTTGTGCCTCGTGATCTTCAGCGTCTGAAGGAAGTCTTCGTTCTCCAAGTCACCTTCGTGGCCTTCGATTTCGGTTTCGGTTTTCTTCACCGTCTCAGAGTAGTCCACTGCTGTTTGAAGAGATGCGAAGTCGAATTCCGCTTCCTCTTCGTGGCTGACTAGCGACACTTCTCGTTGTCCAGTCAGACCGTCGATTCCGTCGTACTCGCCTGCTTCTTCTCTTTCTTCCCAGGTGTCCTCGTTTTGGTCACCTTCGGCTTGTGCTCCCTCGCGTGCACCCAGGTCGATTTCTGCAAGTCCAGAGGCTGAGGGGGACTGCTGTGTTTGCTCCGATGCCTGTTTTGCAATGCGTTCGTCTACTTGTATCTGAACTGACTCCAGTGTGGGAAAGTACAGGTCATATTCCAGGAGTGTTTCAACGATGTTTCTGATGTTTTCCCTCTGAACTGTGTTCCTAGTGTACTTGATTAGTTTCTCGACGTTTGTGGTTGCTGCTGCTGACTCAATGACAACTTCGTTTCCTTTCACTGAGCACATATTTGTCGCGTGTCTGAAAATGTTCCACAGGAAAGTGCACATAGTGGATGGCCTTTCGATGTTTCCGAAAAACTTCTTGTGATTTATCGGAATGTTTCGTGCTGCGAAGACTGCGTCTGCTTTCGCAAGGAAAGTGGCATAGATGAGAGATGAAACTGTGTCTTGGTCCAGTTTAGCGCTCCACTTCAAGGCATGGAATCGATTGTTTGATATTCTGATACCATCGATATATCAGAATATCAGAATCAATTGATGCCTATTTGATGCACAATCAAAATATTACAATCAATTGATACCCACCTCCGAGAATTACAATCGATTGATGCCTAATCCGAATTATCACCATCGATCGATTCTCGATTTGCATTATCACAATCAATTGATCGTGACCGTGGGACATATCAGAATCGATTGATATTTGCACGTGACACGCAATCACACATCGATATGCAATATATAACTCCCTAACCGATCCTTCATTCTTGAGTTCTAGGCTTTTCATTCGTCTCTAATTTGGGTTCGCTGAAGTGTGTTTGAGATGAACCAATAAACATGCAAATGACACCCATCCTCAGATTGGAGGCGGGGGGTGTGTTGGAGGCTCTCGACTCGATTTGGTAGCATTGAGGACCTCAATTTACAGTGTGACGGAGTGTCAGGACTATTGACGAACTATCGACTGCCTGTGTGAATCAAGATGGGTAAACGTGGATACAGCTCATTCATAGACGAACACAATGATATATTGTTTGTTGTGATAGGATTGGTAAAACCCAAAATCTGATACCCATTAGGGCGCAATTGGTAATCATGAATGTTATCGATAGGTATCGTTATCGTTCTCAGTCGATAGGTTCGAAAAATTATCGTTATCGTTCGATTATAAAATTTGACTTATTCATCGTTATTTGATAAGTTCAAAAAATCACGATACCGAGCCTTGGTTGATATAGCCTCGGTAGAAATTTTGGGGTATCATATCAATTGATATTGCCTCGGTAGGAATCACTATCAATTGATGTGCATTTGCTAGAATTGCAATCAATTGATAATATAATGTAAAAATCACAATCAATCGATAGCTGACTTCTTTTATCACAATTTATTGATAGGACAATTTAGGATATTACTATTAATCAATTGAAAATTTGGAATAATCAAAAACTATCGATACTGCTTGTTCCAACCGATTCCATGCCTTGCTCCACTTATCACTGTCGCGGATCACGTCTGAATTCATACTCCTCATAAAGTCATATTTCTGCTGAATGGTTTCTGGCTGAGTGAAAGAGTCCATATCTGTGGGTCCTTCTTCGTTCATAATTCTCCTGTGTGAAGTTATCAAAAACGCGAAAATCAAGCTCGTTATAGTTCTGATGTTGTTACTCTTTTGTTCTTTCAGTTATGCGTAATGTTGCGCTTTACGGTTTTGGTTCCTCACTGGAGAGCTCAAGGCTCTCCAGCTTCTCCAGGCGTTTTGTTGCTCTTTCCCCAGGACCTTCGTAAAAAACTCAGGTCGCTGGGTACTGAAATTTCATATCACATATCAAGAAAACATACAAGCTAAAGCAAGATCATACCGCAAGTTTTAGGGTTTGAAGCAAAGGACACCATATTTCACTATAAGAAGCAAAACAGGGGTCGAAAAATACCTTCTGGTCGACAAAATTCTAGGAAAAACGTCTACTCAAACCTAAAAAATTATCATAAATAATATGCGCGAAAAAACATTTTTTTCCAGTGCTCGCGCCCTTCGGACGCTGAGACGTTCTTTTCCTCCTTTCCCTTTATTCCTCTGGGAATTCTGATTGGCATTTTGATTCTGATTGCCATTCTGATTCTGATTCCAATTCCGATTGGATCTGTCATATGGCTTTTTGCCACGGCCTTTGTCCTTGTCTTTTCTGACTGGGCCTCCTGACTGTTCCTTCTGCCCCCTATAGTGAAGGGTTTCTGATTGCTTCGAATGAACTACGAAATTCAAATCGAGCAGAACCTGTGTGGTCTGGGCCCACGACAGGTTATTCCTTTCATCTTCCGTAAGGAATCTCAGATGGAACTGTTTGCGAAGATCTGATTCCATATTGCTGATGAATCTGTCCTTTATCAAAGCATCATCCAGATCAACTGATGCTAATGCAGCCAGTGATGTGAACGTGCGGAGATAATCTGAAAAGGTCTGGTTTCCCTGATTCAGTGCCATAAGATGCTTTTTGGCAACTGATCTTTTATGTGGATTACCAAACTGACTGAGGAATGTATTTCTGATATATTTTCATACGTGGCATGTGGCTTTTTGGCCACGACCTGAAAATAATGTCTGTCATTGTTCCGAATGAGTGTGAGGAAGACTGTAATAAGATCTTTATCTGGCACACCTGGATAGGTAAACTCGAAGTATCTGTCTACTGTTTCCAACCAAATCTCAGCATCCTGTCCGACCTTGAATTCCTTAGGTGGAGTCATTTTCACCTTTGGAACAAGTGCAGATGGAGCTGGTGCTGGTACTGGACCATCATCAGGGTCTGTGAATACCGGTGGAGCACGATCCTCTGTATAATCTTCGCGTGGCTCCTGTGGTTCTGTCTCTGGGTCTCTGTATCTACTCATGCCGGGTTTCATACGACTGATGTTGTCAAAATGCCCAATCTCATCAAATCTGGTCTGGGTATCAGCGTAACCAGTAAGCCATTTAGGTATCTTAAACCGACTGAAGGCATCATATGAGCCTAAGATATCAAATAAGAACCAGGTGGATGGATCTGGATTAATAGCTGGTACATCTGGTTCTTCTGCCATCTATAAGACAAAACACAACACCAAAATACCTTCAACTGGCTGTGTGTGTGTGTGTGTGATATATAATATGATATATATATATCTATATATTGTACATGTATTATTATTTCTGTACATAATAATGAGGTGATGTATATATATGGTTCCACACTTTTCCGCCGACCGGTCAACGCACGCACCTCTCTGGAAAAATGCCAGCCGCCTTTATGATTTTATTATCGCGATAATTTTTATGATAATGAGTGGCAATTTTTTTCTTTTGTATGGTATTATTACTGTATTTCTGAGGAGTATTTTGACACGCGTTTCGAGACGAGTAGAGGCTCATCAGTATGGCAAAATCCGGTCGCAAAAAACAGCCGTCTGATCCGCTTCTTGTGAGCGTGGAAATCCACCTACGACAAATTGTGAGCTGTGCCACAGCAGCACTACGCACGTTGAGTTTGGCGAAAGGGAATTTTACCGCGCTCTCGCAGGGGGCAGCTGGTTCGCAATCCCTCTCTCAGCTTTCCGACTCACAGGTTGTCACAAGAAATCTACTCGAAGCTGTACAGCTGCTGGATACGAAGGCGCGCGCCACAGTAACCACAGCAAGGCGCGCTTTAATCTCGAACAAGGAAAGTCATGAATCTGAGTGCGCAGCGCATCTGGGAACCAAGGATACTAAGGGCCCTAGTGCGAGAACGATAAGGCGTAAAAATCTCCGAGAAACACGCAGAGAAAAGCAGTCTGATAAGAGTGACATCGAGCCAACAGACAAAACAACATCCAGCGTGCAAACTCCCTCGAAGAAACAGAGCTCAGATAATTTGTGGAACACTTGCGCATCTCCTGCAGAGTCTGGGAAGACTGAACCAAAAACACCAGCCACCACATCATCCTTAGTGGACCTAGTACCTATGTCCACAGGGAGGAAAAGGGCAAAAGGTAGCACTGGTGACAAAGGAAATCGCAAGAACCCCAAGGCAAAAAGATTGTTTACATGGAGAAAGGGAAAGCGCTCAGAGTCAGTGCCAGCAGTGGAAAAGCAAATCACGGAATCTGTGCAGCGTTCGACATCTCTTAGCCCTGAGGGGCGATCCATGTTTAAAGTATATGACCGATAATTTTGCCAGGCAGTGGAGACACTACAATCAGACACAGTATTAACTGTAGAAAGGGCATCGCGACAAGCTCACTTGAGGGACTCACGCCTTGACAATCGCAGGATAATATTGTGCCAGCACCTAGATCGCGCCGCTTTTCCCACGAAGGTTTTTCCAGCGGCCGTATTGTGTTGAATTCGCGGTGAGAGGATCCAGAGGACCCGTGGGACCGCGGGGGACGGCTTACCCATAATCCTAAGAACCCGATCAGTCGAGGACTGCTTAGGATCCCACAAGCCTAGCCACCACTTGCAAGCCTGTTCCTCAAGTAGATTGCTGACTAAGCCCCTGTCTGTTTAAAGTTCCTGCACCGCATAAGAACAATAACCTGTGCCACTGCGGAGTGGGTAACTGTTTAGCTCTGCCGTCAGCTTCAGGGTTCGGGGCCACAACACATCTTTGCCGACCGAGTTCCTTGCTTTGCAAAAGTGTGCAGTATTGAATAGGAGATAACTTAATAGTGGTAATAGGCTGAGAGGGCACGGCGCCCTATAAAAGCCCACTCAACGTTATAATTGAGTCTTTTTTCCTTTTTCCTTTATATGGTTCCACCTTCTTCCCCCCTCAAGGAAGTGTGAACTCCACAGGCAGTTGTCAGTTGCCTTAATACCTCATATATTTAGCATGATGTCCTTTAAGGAACTTATACAGCTAATACAGTTCTAGGGTTGTTGCCCTACAGTTCTTGGGTTGTTGCCCTACAGTTCTTGGGTTGTTGCCCGAAATATTGTCATAACTGTGCTGATTTCAGCATGACATAAATGCCAAACACAGAGTGTGTTGCTATTATATAGTGGCATATTAGGGTGTATAAGGTTACAGTGACCCTTATCACCTACAGTGACATTAGGGTGTTATATGGTATCAGTAACACTAAATTATGTCAAATTAAAGCACTATGAACATTTTTTGAAGTAATTGAAGCAAAACTGCATTTAATATGTCATTGTATATCACGTGGTATTTAGGAGGTATGTTACACCCCTGTAACTGTACACGTGATTTTCAGGGTGTTACAGGGTGTTACAAGTGCTGTACTATTTTGGGCATATTTATCAATAGCTGAATAAATGGAGTAGCGAAAAAAATGAAACCCAAATTTTCATTTTGAAATCATACGTGTGAGTTTTTCGCGTATTTAGTTACAGCAACTATGTACACCCCTAGGTGTTACACACAAGATATTTAGGGTGTTACATGAGATATGACTGTGCACATAATGTTTTTCAGGTACCTTAATAGGTATAAAATGATAATCCGTGAAAAAATGGAGTCCGAATTTCAATTTTGAAATCTCCCGCAATGGGATTTTACCCATTTTCACCATTTCTGGCCACTTATATATATACTTACAGTATATATATATATAGCGGTGTGTGTGTGATGTGCAACTTACAGAACTCGTGTAACTTATCTCACTTTTGCACATGATGTTTTTCATGGCTTTTTAGTGAAGATATGTGATGGTCAACATGTGTGATTACACACATACATGGGTTTTGCTGATTGAAACCTCATGGACAGTGGACCAAAACCCAATGATATATATTAGGTGTATCAACTTTAAGTGCTGTCACTTAAGTGATAACTTGTCAGTAACCTATCATCTACTTACTGAAAGAGTATCAAACGATATCTTCAGATTCCAAGTAGATCTGGACAAAGCTTGATAAATAAATCAAAGCAGTGTCACACACACACACACACATGTGTGTGTGTGTGTTGTCCATAACAACCTCTATCAGATGTCAATCTAATTACTGATCTGAAAGAGTTACATGCAATTGAACTGATCAATACTGTATCAATTGTCAGAATGCAATGTAGAAGTTGTTGTTGCTCCAGCAATAGTGAGGGACGCGTGGACAGTGCTCAACAGTGACCAACTGTTATTTGAGCACTGTATACTGCCTTCGGGTCTGGAGATATCTCCATCCAGCCCTTCAGCAGGTTGTGTGATCCTGTCCCATATCTATCGCCATCACTTGACATCCAACACGCACATGTGTTTGTTGGATGGTATCTATGTATAATGTATTGATATAATACTTGATTATTACACTTAGGAGTCAGTGTAATTTCAATGTACATAATGATACCAGTGACTTGATCATTACACTTAGGAGTCAGTGTAATGTCATTATACACAATGATGTCAGTGATTGTAACAATACATATGTCACTACATAGGTACTTCCTGATTGAGTACACTATGTGTGTGTGTGTATAGGTATTTACTGATTTAATACACTATACCAAATTGATCTATCACATAAGATGATCTGTATACCAATAACAGCATGTAGCTAACATGATATATATCAACTTGGTTATTAATATATGTAATCCTGCATATCTCATCTGTGAATGATGAGTTGCTTGGTTTATTTCACACATGGGTCTGGTGAGCATTCCTTTCATTGATCAACAGTAGAACAATATACCCATCCCAAATCCTACGTCAGCAGGGTATATTGAGCTAATTACTGTCTTAAGATCATGATTGGCACCTTCTTCCAAGTGGGTTCGTTTATAGTTTATCATGCACAGCAGGTATGCTATGTGATATCTATTGCAACATCTGATGCACTGTTCTACATGACTATACATGCCAACTGCTATCGTGATCAAGTTGGCTGCATATATGTATGCATATGTCAATGTATAATACAGTGGAATCAGACTGCATGATATAGTTGCATGGTATAATGATGCATGGAAAATCTTGCTGCATGCACTTGGTATATACTGAATGATAGTATATGCTGCAAGTGTGCGTGATATGTGCTTACACACACTTATGTATAGTACACACACATGTGATTGTACAGCGTCCATATTTATCTGATGTCGTCTTATATGTGTGTGTGTGTGTGTGTGTGGTTACACACACAGCATATGGTGAACACACATGTGATTGCAAACTTGTATGTAAATCTGCCAGTGAATGATCATCATCTCTTATGTGCAAGCATCACAGATATTAAGTAGCATGCTGCATATATATACCATCATCGCGCATCATCTGATCATGATGAATCTAGCAGGTGTATGTATATATCCTGTCAAGCAAAATCATCATGCGCGCGTAGACGAGTGATTTTTGCAACCATTTGAAATGACGAGATTTTGATGCGTGCACTGCACTGAAAATTAGTGCGAATAGCGGTTTATCAAAGTCGCTGTTGTGCGCGCTGCGAATGGTGAACATGTCTCTGTCGCAGGTATGTACGGCATATGATACGAATGCCTTTTCGCGTACGGAACATACACTGATGACGATTTGTTCATCCGCGCGTCAGTTTGTCACATATCGTACAATTTTGCGAATGATAGCAGCGTATGTATGCGAATTGTATGCTGTATGCACACCTTGTCGCGCTGTTATACTCTGACGGTGATTATGCGAGCGTATGTGTTGCGACGGTAATTTCCGTGCACTCCGTCCGCTGTTTATTCCGCAGCGAGTGTAGTTATGCGATATATGTCTTATATGTGCGTCTGCGGGCGCTTGTATGTATATGCGATCCGCCAACCTGTTGCAAACACAAAATACAGTATATCTCTATTTGCTGCACTGCACACTTAGGTTCTCGTTCGTCGCGTGGACGATTAGAAGAATGCCAATCTTAGGGATCGCTATGTAAGCGATATGAAATATGATATATGGCGCGGCTATTATTGAACGTTAACAGCTCGCGCAGCGTATGTGTGGGTATGAGTGCAGACGCTTCTCCAGAAGTGCCGCTGTAGCTCAATGCTACCTCATTTACGCCAATGCCCCGCACCTCTCAGGTGCTACCACAATTGGGTTGTGAACCCGAGGCATTGGGTGAACAACAGTATCGGCTGATCGAATAAGCCATGTGATACCCGCATGCTTGGTCAATTCATGCTTGAAGCGAAGATGAGTCTTCTCAGAACACTTCGGTTTTTCAAGACTAATCTTGCTTTGCCATCTCGATGCCAATACCTGGCCTCTCGATGACAGGTGTCACTCAAGGTGAGTGGGTGACAGATGGTATGACTGTACATGTCATAGTCGACCGTACTGACGACTGTGTGTCATTATAATATATGGCATGACACGACATGACATGACAAGACATGACATGGTATGGCATGCTGTGTATGACATGTATGACACGTATGACATGTATGACACATATGTCATCGGTCATAACCCTGACAACAAACCTGTGACATATTGCAGCGAGCAAGAATGAGAAATATCATAACATGCAACCCGCTGGCGAGGCCACCACACGCTGCTGCACACTGCTGGACGGTGAAATGTGAAGCGCTGACGGCTGTAGCGGTGAGTTTGAACTTTTACAGTATTCTGTAAAAATGCCTACTGTGGACACAGTGGACACCTTCACTTCCCGTTGCGCGTTGGGGGGCGTGAGAAGTCACAGCACGTCCTCGTCACGCGAGCACGATCGACGATAACGATGACGATGACGAATTCTGCGAAACGTGGGCCATGCCATGCCATGCCATGCCATCGGACGATTGGAGATGGAATAATCCACCGCATGACGCTCGCGCTCGCGGGTTGGGGATCGCAGGCACGCAGGTCACGTATCGATCGCGATCGTCATCGTTTATTTCACCCCACCGCTCTACTCGGGCGGTCATCCTAATTGAGGTACGATTTTCTTTCTCTGTTCCTTTTTTTTTGTGCAACACGTTTGCCCATTTTTCGTGCAACTAAAATGTTTTTCGGGCTCGTCGTGCACTCGATTATTTTTGCGCTCGTCGTGCGCTTTAAAATGAGGCCAACTTGTTTTGGGGGATTTTGGTGACTTTTTTGCGTTTTGGTGATGTTCGCTTGGGTACACGTGCGCCTGGGTTGTACCTGAAGCTGTCGGGAAAAGTGTAAATTGTACTCGCATGCACTTGCATCTACCAAGCCTGAGTACATATGTTATTTCTGCACCCCAGTTTGGTGTTTTTTGTGTACTTGCTCGCGGCGGATTTTGGGAACGGGGTGGTTCATGTATACCCTAAGTGTACCCAAGATCCGCCGCGAGCAAGTACACAAAAGTACAAGAATGAAGCCAAACTGGGGTGCAGAAATAACATATGTACTCATCAACTACATTCGGGTACATGCAGGGTACATCATTTGCGTACTGATAAGGTCCCTATGTACCGAGCACGTACGGTGATAGCGCGTCGGGTGCACACGTACCCGGTATGTCAACCTACTAATACATGTTCGGTACGCGTGTACCCGCAATGTCTTCCCGTATGCAGATCCATGCGACATGGGCAGGAGCGTCGGGGACGCCCTCGGTATCTTCGCCCGGCCCCGGCGCATGCCTGGCGACAACACGGTCGACAACGACCCGTTCACGACACCGACGATGTCGATGCAAGGTGCGTTCTTCCCTTCATAAAGTAATGCGTGCACTCCGGGTACACGTGCACCTTGCCGTTTCTCAGTTGGTACATGGCCGGTGTGACGTCGGTACATACGTACCGGACACTTACGCAGGAAGGTGAAACGAAATATGCCGGAAATTCTTGCTTATGGTCACAATGTGCGCCGGAGGCCCTGCAAAATTTTTATTTTGCGTGGGCGCGTCGTGTGGGAATGCATGCCTTAGTGGGAGCATGTGTCCGCATTCACCGTACACACGCGGTACACCTGTACCCACGTCGTACCATTGTGATTATTCCCGGGTGCATGTGTACCGATAATGTACCGACTGACTGTGCTTCGCAGGAACGTGCGTGGCGAGCGTCGTGTACCTCAACAATCCGACCTAAACCACTGGGTCGTGGCTGGGGGACCACGTGCACGTGGCCGCCGCCTTCACGTGGACGCGACTTTATTACAATCAACCATAACAAATAGCTCCGCATGGGAGTCCGAATTTTGGGAGGGAGAACGTTCCGGGGACGTGGGATGCGATGTAGCGGAGAGATTATTTTATCGCCAAGGACGTTGTGATGATCGTGCATCTTCCGCGTGGCCTTGGCTGTCTGCCCTGCCGGAAAATCCTTACGATACACAAAGTATGAGGGCGAACTGCCGACACTCGACCACAAGCGAATTCCCAAAAATGCTCTACGTAAAAGTAAAAACTTTTGGAAAACACACCGAAACACCCCAAAACTTTTGCACAACTAGGGGACGACATACAAAAAATGAGGCCCGCCAAGGAAATGATATTAGGGGCATTACATATAGGGATGTAGGGCAATGTAACGCTGTAACCATAAACCCGACAACAGCGAAAACACTACAGCGACACCCGAGATGGACACGACAGGCCCAAAATAAGCACCCCAACCAACCAAATGACACACTACCACCCACCCACTTAAAACGGAACTACTGTAGTACAAAGGCGAACCCTAAAATAACCCTAAGAACAAGGGACGCAAATGCACGCGCACGGCACAACATGACGGGAAAGACGTTGGGAAACTTCAGGGAATGGCTCAGGAGAGCAGGGAGAAGGGACACACAAAATACTGGAGCAAACTGATGAAAGAAGTGATATATATATATATATATAAGGGATATATATCGCTGAAACACAGGAAACACAGGTGGTGATCCGGTCGGTCTAAAAAGTGCATAAGATAAAATACTTAGGTGTTTTATCGAGTGCGGTGCGGAACGGTCGGAGCGGTGGCAGATGACAAAATGACAGGCAATCAGGGCGAGGGGTGAAACAAGGAGAAGCAGGCCCCCATACAGTGGGGGGGAAATCGGCTTCCCCGTGACACCACCTCACCCCGAAGGTGTGAGTGGTCATCCCGAAGCAGGCAAACCCTAAATCCTAACCCAATGTTACTAGAATGTTTAGGCCTAAGGGGCCTTTCTCAACCCAACTAGAAGCACATCCGTGCATGGGGCGCTGCCTAAAATCCTAGTACCTAAGGGCAAGCATCTACAAGCCGCGACGTGATTGTGGAATGGCGGCGGCGGAGTTCTCGATTGCAGAAGTCCTCGAGCGCCACGAAAACGACGAATCAGCCAATGCCCACGCGGTGCCAAAGTCAAAAGCGGCCCGTGGCACCACCAGAGCGAATGCGTCGCTGAAGAGGGGATATGGAGGTGGAAGGTGGAAAATGCGGTGAGGGAACGTGATCGAGGTCATGGGGAGGAACTCGAAAGGGATGCTGGAGAGGGGGGAAGCGGTCGTGATAGCACCACCAGACACCACCAGATGGCGACCACTGGGGGCATAAGGCGAAGGTGAGGGAAGTGGCGAGACGAAGTCGTGGAAGTCATTGGTCTCGTCGTTGTCGTCCAGGATGTTGTCGTTGTGATTGGTGCCTGGTGCGCAAGCACCACCAGGCACCACCAGAACATAACCAGCGGTAAAAGGATGTCGATGCACTCGGAGAGAGAGCAACGCTGAACGAACAGCGGCCATACGTGCACGCTGACGTTTTGTGGACATGACAGCTGCAGAACTCTGCAGCAGTCTGCAGAATTCTGCGAACCCCAAGATAGGGTTCCCAAGCGAAAAGGTATCTTCGCGTAGAATTAAGCGAATCGAACGATCGAAAGGTCAATTTGGGGCAGTTTTTGACGAGGAATACGGTGGTGACGTCAAAAACGCCGTACGGTAAAGCGGTTATCCGGCAGCAGAGGCGCTGCTGGTCAGAGTGTCGAAGGACGTTGGGGATGGAGTAGTCGGCCAAAGCGACGGTAAAAAAGAAAAGACGGATGAAGGCCGATGACGGATCGTAGACAACCAATCACAGACGGTAGGCAGCTACGGACGGAAGTGGGCAAAGACGGAGATTGACGGAGTAGCCCACGAAGACGGATAAAAAAGTCGGCCAAAGTGACGGTAAAAACAAAAGACGGATGAAGGCCGATGACGGATCGTACCGTAGACCACCAATCACAGACGGTAGGCAGCTACGGACGGAAGTGGGCAAAGACGGAGATTGACGGAGTAGCCCACGAAGACGGATAAAAAAAAATGACGGAGTTGACGGAGTTAGAATCGGCGGTCAGGCCGAAGCGAGTCAAAGAAACGACAAATGAACCACCACAGAAGTGGTCTGGCCCATAACCTGATGAAAGGAGTGATATATATATAAGGGATATATATCGCTGAAACACAGGAAACACAGGTGGTGATCCAGTCGGTCTAAAAACTGCATAAGATAAAATACTTAGGTGTTTTATCGAGTGCGGTGCGGAACGGTCGGAGCGGTGGCAGATGACAAAATGACAGGCACTCAGGGCGAGGGGTGAAACAAGGAGAAGCAGGCCCCCATACAGTGGGGGGGAAATCGGCTTCCCCGTGACAAACTACCAACATTCGACCACAAGCGAATTCCTAAAAATGCTCTACGTAAAAATAAAAAGAAATCGGAAAAAAACACCGAAACACCCCAAAGTTTTTACACAAGTACGGGACAACATACCAAAAATGGGAACCGCCAATGGAATGGGATTAGGGCGTTACATACACGAATTTAGGGTGATGTAACGCTGTAACCATAAACCTGATAACACCACAAACATTGGGGCGAGACCCGGAATGGCCACAACGAGAAGTGACCGGACAGCTACAAAAGGCTGCGATTACCATAACTCCACTGCTCGTCATGCTGATTGTAACACTAAAACCGGGAGGAACAACACGAGATCGTAGGAGGGAGACAAGCTGAGATGAACGCAACGGGAGGACGAGCGGCCGCAGATACAGAAGAAAACGAACTACAACAAAAAAATGCAGCAGCGTGGAGCACCCAGCCGTCCTACGGATACAAACTACCCAGACTGATTAACCGTAATGGCAGACCCATGCTTGTCAGAACAAGGAAACCAGAGCAAGCGGCAACCACAATAAGAGAAGGCGCTCCAACGAAGGGCAAGCTGCTGATGCGGATGATACGACGAAGAATAGAAATACAAGCCAGGAACTGGGGACTAAACATGAAGATCGGGAGATGGGTGAAGAACAACGCGTTTCCAATACAGAGCATCATGAACGGCATCGGCAGACAGGACATGTGATACGGTTCGTGCGTGGACTTCTCATGGCATTACGCCAAGAGGTGCCAATCCCGTTCCACACGAAGGTCATCACCGTGGACCCGGTTTGTACGGTTGGCGTCAACAACGTGGGGGAAACCCACAATCTCACCGACCTCGAGCAACAGCAGCTGACCAAGTGGATGAGGAACAATATCCAGCACTACATAAATCTCGAGGAACTCGTGGAGAACTACAACCATCTCATATGCAGGTAACTCGCATGCCGAGCATTGCGGGTGCACATGTACCAAGCATGTATGATAGGTCAGTACGTATGCACTCCGCTCGCACACATTTCTACTGCTGCCAAAGTGCAGGCGTACCCGGCCTGCACCCGTAATATAGTGCACGCGCGGTACATATGTCCCCAGCATTTCCGTAGTGCTTAGGCGCCATGTGTTGTTTACAGAAACCGCACCTTCCGGTCAAAGGCACCGAAGACCGCCAAGTACAAGGTGCACATCGACCAGGACCCCATCCCATGGTTGGGAAGACAATACACAGAGCATGCACGCGCTCTACTCGAAGGTTGCCCTCCTCGATGCCGCAAGTTCAATCGAGTGCAAGTGGGTACGATGAAGTTCCGGACCGCATCCATGGACAAAAAGTTCAAGACAGTGCAATGTTACTTCCGATCCTTTTACGTCGAGAGGGTGAGGACGAAAGGTCGCGAGCAAACAAAGGAACAAACAGACCGGTGAGTACACAATCATGTACCACCAGTACCCGTACACCCTCGGTACATACACACCTAACATGGGAACGCGTGGGTACATGTGTACCCGTCATGGCTTTATGCTGGGTACGTACGTCCCGGGTACACATGTACCAGTGTACAGTAGTGTGCAGGCCGAACATGCACGAGCCGAGCGGTGCGAGACTGATTTGATATCGATGTGATGGTACATACGTGTTGATGTCGGGAGGGTGGGATGCTTATATTCCAGGTTCGGCCGGGTGGATGACATCTATCGAGTGGAGCTTGGAGGAAGACCGTACGTGTTTGTCAAGGTTTCGTGGCTCAAGAAGCCAACTAAAGCTTTAACGGCCGCTTTGCGTGCGAGGCATTCCATCATAGGAGCGGATAGTGTTTCAAACTGCTTCTACGTATTGGACCCAGAGAATCCGGCCACTGAATTCGATCGAAAAGAACCGTTTATGCTTGCCGAGGAGATTGCTTCTCAAGTGGTGACTCGAAAGCATCCTTGCATGGAAACCTCGGTGGTCTTGGATCCGCTAGCCGACTTCTTTGAGCAGATTGTCCGAGATGAGAATCCCAGTGACAATGAGGCATGATACATAAACATATATAGGTAAATGTAATTGTATATAATGATCGTTTTTGTTATGGTGAATTGTTAAATTGACACATGGTACATTATCGGTACACGTGCACGCCATATATAACACGCGTGGGGTGACTATGTACCCAAGTCGTACTAAAGGGGTGCGTTCACATGTACCCAGCATGCACTAGTATGCCATTTGGTACATGTCTGGTACATGTGTACGAGGAACCATGTACCCAGCATGTACTCAGCATGTACTATATGGTACACGTTGGGTGCATGTGTACGAGGAACCATGTACCCGGCATGTACCTACATGTACCCGCCTGGTGCATGCTGGGTACATGTGTACGAATTTGATTGCGTACACATGCACGCCGCATGCACCTATTTCTTACATGTGTACCCGTCGACGGGTACACGTGGGTACACGTAGGTACACGCCAGTTCTGTTTTTCGGGTGTCCATTTATGAAGGTATAACTCAATAGTTTGCATCGAAACTTGTCAAGGATGTCTTAGTCACTTATGGCCTTGACATATATGTGAAAATATTGCATTTTTTTACAACTCCGATTTTCACTGAGTTTTGGGCCCCAAGTGGGGAGTGGGCAGGTACATATGTACGTTGTCCAAGTACATGGTGGGTACATGCCGGGTACATGTCGGGTACAGGTGTCCTAAATTTGTAGGGCAAGCGAGGCGAGGGTGGTGGAGAGCTCAGCGACGGTGGCTGTGAGCGCATGTACATCTTGGAGAAGGGCGTTGGTCGTGATGGAGATTTCTTCGAGCGTTGGAGATGTCGCAAGAGGTTGACGTGAAGTGAATAAACGTCGTTGAGCTTGTGGGTTACGCTCTTCAGTTGGTGGTTGGGATCCCGGTGTGGTTGTAGGTGTGAACGACGACATGGTAGACCTTCCAGACCGTTGAGGTTGGAGGAGGTGACGATGTTGCGCTTGTCGTTCTCGTAGGGTTGTAGATGAAGATTTTTGTTAAGTTTTAGCAATTTTCAAAAAACTGGCCAGCACTTCCGCCGTAATTGCTCGTAATGAACCTAAAATCTAAGGCGTCCCTCAAATTTGGCAGAGCGATGTGATAATTAAGAACGCGCTTTCACATTGAACTTTGATGAAAGGCCGAGAGGGCAATCGTAAAAGAATTCCCAATCATAAAAGGTAAAAGCAATGTAAAATGAACGCCGGGTTGACCTGCGGAGTGTTAGTTCAACCGCAAAAGGCAATCATCAAATAATTTTGCTGACTGCCAGTTAAAGACGCGTTTCGCGGCTAATTTGAATTCGGGCGTGAGATCAGAAAAAGCAGTGGTGCGCGGTGGTAAATCATAACCTAATCGATAGTTTGAAACACATACATGGTATACTATTCTGTATATCCGTGTTTTATAACTATCGTTGTAAGAAAAAATATGAGGCTGAAACATGTGATATATGTCTGTAAAAGATACAACATCTAAGAGTAAGAGAGTCTAAGTAGCTTATGCTACGTGACCTGTGAAAGGCTGTACGAGTACGGCTGCGGTAATGCTCGAGTACTCTAACACGTGGCTCGCGGTCTCTATCGCTGTGACTCGCGGTCTCGAGCCGAATAATGCAGTCATCTGTCACATGCATCGAGGAATGCCATACAGGGGGCAGTACTGGATATCTAGTCCCCCGTGACCATACCGAAAACCTCTCTAACGCGGGTCCTCACCCCATCTCAAGCGCCGGTGTTTAGCCAATCATGGCCAACGTCGCAGTGTAAGATTAAGAGTGCGTGGGACCAAACTTGCTGAATATATCAGCTGGACTGTATATTCGGTGAGTCAGATGATCAGAATAGATAGCGGGGTCCAATATAACGAAGTCTTCCCGTTATATGATCGGGGTCTAGGGTTCCGGGACCGGTGACAGTCATACACCCTAACTATAGGAATGACAGTCAGGGTGTCACGTCCAGCATATTTAGCTAGCTTCTGCTTTCGCAAAGGCATCCGAACCTTTCAAAACCATTCTGCCGTACAGTGATATTTTCTTCTAGACGCTCGGTATTAACTATGATATATAGTTGTATATACTGTGAATCTTTGTCACTTGCAGTTTTTAAGAGTCTGGTTTGGATCCTCAGAGTGTCCGCACGCCACTCTGCGCTATAGACGCCGAAGTCGTGCCCGCGCGCTTGTTTCACTTGTGAATTGCCCGCGTTTGCTTGTTTGGTTGCTTGTTTTACATTTCACCGCCTGAATGTGAATTCGAACTCCGGAAACGCGACTAGGAACGCGCGCTCACGAAGTGAATCCACGCAGAAAGCGCGTCTGCGCTTATAATGTTTTCCGTTGCGCGTTCCCAAACGGATACGTTACCTTCCGCGACCGTAGAGATCCTCGACAGACCTAAGACCGTTTACGAATAGGAAATAGGTCTTAGAAACGTTGTAGGTTGACACTTTTCCTTGTGAATGCGCAACGCCGAAACCACTCGAAGCTGTGTTGGCTCTGAATTCACACCGCACGAGGAGTCAACCAGCAGCGAGTGCGCTAGGCAGTGTGCGCGTTCATGCGCAACAGTTTCCGGTTCCACAGGCCGAATGTGAGTCAAGTTCACTTAATGAATTCGCACACCGCAGGCCTTCCCCGTTCCGAGCGGCCAAGCTGGCGTGTGAGGCAGCGCGTAGGAATTCACGGCCGTATTTGCGCTGACGCGGGACGTCGAAACGTGGCCAATGCCTTTGGCTGAAAAGGTTGCTAAACGTTTTCCCCCACGTTTGCTTTTGCGCTTTCCATTGTGAATTTAACTCGCGCAGGTCTAGTCCACTTTGAATCCCCACACGGACTCGAGTGGCTCGCCATGGAAATTCACGGCCGACGGTGCGCTGACTTGAAGCCCGCAACCTGACCCATGCCTTTTTGGTGAAGTGTTTGCCCCAAACACGTTTTTCACGCAGTTTCTACCATAGGTCTTACTGTGAGTTCAGACCTGCCCGCTTGGGAAGCACACACCATGTCTCGTGGCAGGACGTGGCAATTCACAACCAGAGTCGCTCGTGCCGGGGATCGGGCGCACGGCACGCGGGCCGCCGTGAGTTTCCAGTTTGAGAGTGTTGTTTATGTTTTTCTGGAAGGATAGCTCGTAACTGAGATATCCGACCTCTCCATGATACTTAAAATTTCCTTGCCTCAAACAACACGCAGTTACGCACCATCAGAACTTCCAACCACGTCCACAACGCCACCCACGCTCAACCCTAGTGCAAAACCCACGCAGCTCAAGAACGCGGGTGTCCAGAATCGCGACAACTTTTGGTACAATCGATGGTAACGACCCTTGATATAAACGAGCTACTTTCCGTTGCTCTGGTGTCTCTGTCCGCTGTCGAGAATTGTTAGATATATAGGTCCGGTGAATATATCTAATAGTTGATATAAACCCTGAGTTGAGGGTTTTCCGGAGTCAGAACGATAAAAGTGCGATTGATAAAAGGGAGGCATACATAAATACCTAACGGGTGTTTCACTACTACTGGTGACGGTCACCTAGCCTACTATAGGAAGTGACATGTGACAGTTTCGGGTGTCACAGTGTCAAATCCAGCACACCACCTAGCAAGGGTGGTGACCGGTGAAACTAGTAACACACCGTCCCTACTCATCTTCAGGAGGAAACAACAGCACTAGTGGGGGCCTGTACTCTTGGTCAGGGCGGTCCCAGCTCACAGCAAAGTTTGCCAGATACATTGTCAGTGCTAAAACCCTAAAAACGCAGCTCAAATTAAAGGAGCTCTTCTGCACATCTAGAAAGCTAATCACGAGCTAATCTCTAGGCAGGCACGGTGAAAGCAATCCTCAGCCACTGTGAGTGCTAGAAACTGGTCGGCCAGCTCGGAGCAGTGTGAGGGTGCAGTAGTTGCCGGCCTCCGGGGCCAGTGGTAAATCATGCGTGGAAGAAATCAATGAATCATCAAAGTCAGTTGCCGAGCCCTCAAAGCTCGGTGCCTCGTCCTCGGACGAGTACGGCGGCGGCGAGTAAGGTGGTGAAGAGGGAACCGGCGGATCGGGATCCACGAGCTCTGGCGGTAGCGGGAGAAAGCCGTAGAAGCGAAATCCCTGTCGTAGCTCTCGATACCGCGCCTGTCTCCGCGGCGGTATAGCATCTGGCACTGCACCACCCACCGCGTCGCCCAGCATGCCATGGAAAGGAGCAGGCGGCGCAGTCGCCGTAGTTGGGACTGCCGAGGCAGCCCATGCAGCACCACCGACCGGTGGAGCCGCGCATGCGTGCGCATTATTAGCACCACCGACACCGGACGCGGTGCGGGTGGCGCGGCGGCAGCACAAATGATAAAGAGTGCGCACACCAAGGAAGAAGTTAAGAAAGAGCGACCCAAACCGGGAATGCTCCTCCCACAGCCATACCGTGGCGGCGCATGCTCAATCGGAGCGCCCTCGTCGTCGGAGTCACCCGATGCGTGCGCCTCTGGCTCGTAGCCAACGCCGCTCTCCGGCACCTCGACAGCGGAGTCAGAGCATGTTCATATTCACGGACGGCTCGTCGGGCGCCCCCACCGTGAATCCCGTGCTCGCGATGAAGTCAGCGAACGTGCGGGTGACGGGCGGGCACACGGGGTTGGGCGGGCCGGTCCGCTCCTCGTCCGACTCAACCGACGCGGCGGGAGAGTGCTTGGCCGGCTCCGACACCACCGGCATGTTGGCGGTGAAGGTGTTGACGTTGAAAGTAGATGTCCCAACGCTGCGTGCCAAGTCCGTGAACTCAGTGATGGCGTACACCAACGCCTCACCGTCCTCCTCGCAGAAAGAGCACGCGGAGAGGTCGGCGAAGATGTCCGGCTTGCCGCCCGCGAGCATGCAAAGGGCGTCGAACTCCTCAGCGTCGTCGTGGTCGATGGCGTGCTGGAACTTGGTCGCCAACACCGAGTTCTCGGCCTCCTCAGCGAACGCGTAAGCCGAAATTCCGTTCCTGCCCCCGTGTGGGCAGTCGCGGTGCCAATGCCGCGCCTTCCCCTTCGCGCACACCTGGTTCTGGCAGTAGGGGATGGTCGCACCGGTGTCGCGATGGAAGGCCACCTTCTTGGAGACCGAATGCGACCAATTTCCGCCTTTGAGGAGGGGCTCGGCCGCGAACCTGTTTTTCATGCGGCGGTCCGGCTTGTCCGCGCGGGGAGTGTACCCGCGCGGGGACGGCTCGGACCGGTCGGGTGCGACAAATGCGGCTAGTTGTCTCTTCAAGTCCAAGACCATGGTGCGTAGGTCGGCGAGCTCACCCGGACCATCGGCGTCGCCGTCGATCCTCTCCATGAAATGCGTCCCATGTGAATCAAGGCATTGTATCGGTTGTGCCGATATTCGGATATATCGATATATCGGTACATATTGGCATATAAGTCTCAATCGATATCCATTTTGCGCACATTTAATCGATATATCGGTATCGCTTCGCTTCGGAATTCAAAGTGTTATGTGTTGTATATTATAAAGCGTATATAATTTTGAGATATCGATATGTATCGATATCGCCGATAATCGATTAGAATCATTAAATATCGAAATCGATCGATAAGCAATTCTGCAACCGATACAATGCCCTGATGTGAATACCTGTGGGCAGATGGAGTGGCGGTCCCCGCCTTCACGTGCGCGGCGTAGCATTCACGCACCCATTGCTGGATGGTGAGAAGGTCATGGGCGGCTCGTTGATCGTGAAGAAGGAGACGGGACACCACCGGGTGGTAGAAGACGGTGTCCAGCGCCTTGATGAAGAGGGCCTTGACGTCCGCGTCTAGGAGTGTGGCCCTCGTCCTCGCAGCTTTCAGCGCGGCGTTGAAATCCCCGATCGCGTCATGGGGGTCCACGCCCGCAGAAATACGAATGCCCAACATGTCTGCTTGCCCCTGAAAGGGGTCACCCGTCGGGATCATGCGGCGGGCAAACTCAAGCAGGACACGCTTACCGTCGGTCGGAAAGCTGGAGTGCGAGGAGTCCATCCAGTCCGCTGCGGGTGACGAGGGGTCAACCATCAGCTCGAGCGTGGAGAAAAGCAAGTCGTTGGCTTCCACGCGGATGGGGAGTGCACAGTGTAGCATTGTCCAACAAGAAAAGGGGAGCAAAGCCCACGTCCTCCGTGACGAAAGCTGTCTGCAACGCAGAGACCATCTTGGCGAAGAGTGTGGACGCGTGGACCTCCGCCCCGGAAAATCTCCCGTTCTTGTCCTCGAACAACTTCTGACGAACGGACTTCGACACCTTCATGTCGAAGTGCTCCCTCTGAAGGGTACGTACCGAAGCCAGGAACGCAGTCCCTATTGAATTGGCAGCCGGCTGTGCTGCCGGCGGTGTGGCTGGAGCGTTCGCGTGTCTCGCAACCTCTGAATCAAAAATCGTGGATAATGCGCGTCGGCGATTTGCCATGCTAGCTGTGGCTCGAGTGGAAGCAACCATGATGAAAAGGACTGAAGGGGTGGAGTGAGGCAATGAAACGTGAGAGGTGTGGCAGTCGTGGGCGGCCAAGAAACGCGCGGGTCGCCGATACAGCAGCCGTGAGAGACCAAATGATTCCGGGGAGTCGTGTGGAGTAGGCGGCCGATACGCAACGGTGTGGGACCCAACCAGAAAACGTAAACCAGTCCAACGTTAAATCTCGTAAGAAAAATGCTCCCCAAGCGCTGCGGCGTGCCGTAAATCAACCCATAAAATTTAGGCCATACCCGTGACTGCCGGCACTCTCACGCGCGGAGCGCCTCATGTTGGAAACAGCACAGCAGCCACGGGGAGAACGCTCCCGGCGAGATAGAACGAACTCAAGAATCGATAACATACGGGAATAAATACTTAGATTGACACAAGCAGAGTCACCGAAGATGACACACCGGATATGACACGTGACAGTACGAACATGTCACTGTGCCAATTCCAGCACACCACCTCATCTGAGGTGAATCTACAGCTTGTGAAAGTCACCACCCTAGCTACTAGAGTTCACATCTAATGAGAATGTTAAGTCTTGTAGCTAGAAAGATCGCAAGGTTAAAGAATTGAACAGAGGATGCCGAATAAAATACTGCTAGGTGCTCATCTCATGTTGGAAAGACTTCTGGGCTAAATCTCTGCCGGCTAGTGGTCAGCAGCAATCCAAGATGCCGCCTGTCTGCTCACGAAAGTAGATGAATCATGGAAGAAAATTGCCTGTCGGTTTAGCTGTTGAGTGTGCGCGGCCAGTCGGGAGGAATCACACATCTCTAGAAGAGGGCTCGCGGAAATGAAATAACAGCTGCCCGCTAGTGGTCAATACTCTAAAAAGAAACATCAGATCACAAACGCGTCAGCTAGTGGTCGAAACATCAGAAAAAGAATGCTCTGCCTGTCCGTTTAGAAATTAAGAAGACCCAGAAGAATAACCACAGTAAGATTCGCTGCTAGCACCACCAGACCCAGAGTCGTGGTGGTCTCCAAAATCGTAATCGGAGGGGTCAGCATCGTCCTCGTAAGCACCACCAGAGTCGTGCTCCCCGTGATCGTCGGAAGAGTAGGGGTAGAACTCGTTGTTGTCATCGTTCACCGGATCAACGTGCTCCGAAGAGAGCGAAGCATTTCCAGTTGAAATAAATGTTGGCGGAAAAAAATCGGCTGCTGCAACGTCCAAAACACCGCCATGAGACTCCCCTTGGGAACCTGTGCCCAAGGCAGGAGCCTGTGCCAACTGTGAAGGGCAAAATTGCGGAGAGGCCAAGTGGCCATCAAACTCCTCACAATCGTCGTCAGACTCATCGTAATACCCGGGAGGGTACTCCGATTCGTCCTCGCTCTCACCACTCTCAAACACTGCGTGAATGTCTAGCTGTTCAGATGTGTCGATGGAACCAGAAGCAGAATCCACGGAATGAAAGTAATGACGCTCTACACGAACAGGAGGAGCCTGTCGTGTGAGCCTGCGCGTACTGGAGGAGCCAGTCGCGGGTCTCGTGGTCGTTATCTGTGCTGGAATCTGTATAGGCAGCCCTGACTGGGAGTCCCGGTGCAGGCCCCTATGACAGACCCCTAGGACCAACACTGGACCGCTGACTGATCTATAGGTTCGTGCTGTGACACACGCTGTGTCACAGGTAGGCTAGTATCCGAGACCGTTGCGAGACCGTTCCGGGTATATCTAGCTTAGGGTTTATTATCTTATGACAGTTTATCCATACAGTTCGGGACCCTCTGATATCTAGTGAACTAGGATATTCCGGTAGGTCGTGGCCCCATCCACGCTTTATTCCACTTGCTAGTTTGGCCATGATTGGCTAAACGGCCGCTCGGAGAGGTGGTGCGCGTTAGCGCGTTTGGGCGTTTGTGGAGAATTATGAGATGAGCGGCTTGCGGTGAGCGACTTGAGCCGCAGCTATGGGGTGCCGGCTTGGATTGGGTTTCGTCGTCGCAATGTTCATTATTCACGGTTTTCTGCTCGCTCTGATCCTGCCTGCTGCCGTATTTTGGGCTGGTGACCTTGGCACCTTTGACTTCGACGACATCTTCCTTCGCCCCTCGCTAGCATGGCCCGACCGCTCTTTCCGTGTCTGTGACGTCACATTTTCTCCGCGACCCTGCCCAAACGTGTTACAGCGTACCGCCTCCCCTCAGGCGTTTCTAGAAATGGGAATGACGACAAGATCTAAGAAGTCCCTCACGAGGGACAGTGACATCGATGCCTCTTTGAGGTTGATCGACGGGGTGCGGAACACACCAACAGCGGCCACGCCTTTTGTTCCTACCCCCAACCCTGCATCAAACGTAGACGAGGACGTGGCCGTCAGGCGTTACCTGCAGGAGCAGTCCAAGCTCGTCGACGAGATCTACAAAGCGCGACTCCATCGGGCTTGGGCCAAGAGTATCCGTGAGGATATTCTTGGTGACAAGAAACATCATTTCCGCGGTACGGACGACGCTGGCCTTCTGTCCGACCTGGTGGTGCAGCTGCGTACGGAGTTTCAGTCGGCCGGACTGGAACTGTGTGCCTTTGACCTCGACGACCCTCTGGCTCCAGTGGTCAACAAGGTGAATGGCCTCTTGTACGACGTTCTGGCTCTCGTGGTGGAGAAGCACAGCAACGCCTACGTCTGGCTCACTGGTACCGATTCTTCAACTGACCGAGATGGAAGGCGAGCCCTTGTCGACATCATCAAGGGTTGTGTTCCGGTGGCGCTACGAGAGTCGCAGCAGGAGGAGCACGCCGCGTTACGTTATCCTGCAAACGTTGACCCGCAGCCGATCTTGGCCAAGGAACAACGTTTGGTGCGGGATAACCGAGCTTCCGACTGGACGCCGACCGAGGCCACGAGGAAATTGAGCCTCTACACCCGACTCGACCCGACCTTCTACGCTGCGGTGAAGGTCCGCTATCCCATGACCGCTGACTTGGCTCATGTGTCACTGGTTTCGCTCCGTTCCATGGTTGTGGAAATTTACCAGGCTTGGGCACAGACGGGCGGGGGGAAGGTGGCTTCGGGCGCGGATGGCGTCTCCGCACACCTTTCCAGCAGCGAGTACGACGCCCTTCTCCAGAAGATCACGGAGCTCAAGGAGCTCGTTCAGCGGCAGCAAGGTGAAGCCGCTCCGGTTGTGCGTCAACAGCGGGAGCGGGTGCAGCAGCGGCAGCAGCAGCAGCGGGGGCAGCAGCCGCGGGGATTCCGTATGGGGACCCACAAGGCCCCACCAGTGGGGTTCGACCGTGACGATCAACGGGCAAAGCCGTTCTGCGGTAGGTGCAAGAAGGCGGGCAAAGGTGAGGCGTATCACTTTTACCGCGACTGCCCGTTGGGCGGGCGCCAACACCCGCCCACCTCTGCCGCGGCATTTTGCGTTCCCATCGACGAGGAGGACGCAGAGGGGGTGCACGCGCTCGCCATGTGTGCATTGTTCCAGCAGGCGGCGGATGACGGGGCGGAGTCCTTCGCGCGTGCGGCGGCCGCGTACGGGCCGCCCGCGGTGCTTTGTGCGGGAGCGGTGGGCGGCATTGACGTGTCCGCCTACGGCTTCACCGTGGAGCAGCAGCCGGATTCCGAGGGAGACGACATTCTCCGCAGGCTCGACGATCTTGCCGCGGAGGTTCACTCCGCGGCCAACCCGCAGGTGCATTACACCCACGCATCTTTCCCGCCTCCTGCCGGTAACGGGCAGGGGGCTTCGGCTCTGGTGTGCGTGCCCGCCGCAGCGGTGGCCACACCGGAGGAGCAGGTTCCGGCAGGTGGTGCGGCGGCATCGGCATCCGCCGTGCCGGCCCCTGCTATGCCTGTCTCGCAGGGAGAAGATGTGAAGCCCGCGCCACTTCAATCGGCGCGGGTGACCACCACAGCGGACGCGGCCGGTGAGTTTGCTGGATTCGTTCAGACTGTCAACCACGCCGCCGTCCAGCCCATTGACCTCACGGGTTACAACACCGACGACTATGAAGACCTTGCCGACGGTACATTCACGGTAAAGCCGGAGGCTTCGGGCGTCTCAGCTAATCTCTCATCTGCACCTGCACCCCGAGCACCTGGCTCTGGTGGTGCTCTGGGTGACTGGCATGACGGTGCTCCCCGCAGCTACGGCTGTGGGAAGCCTCCGTGGGGGTTCCCCGCTCACACTGGCTTGTGGGGGATGCCGTTTTTACTTTGCTTCGTTCTATTGCTTTCCGTCATGGGAGTGGGGACCGCCGCCTACACGGCGGCCAATGACCTCAGCTCTGTGCAGGTATCGGGTCGGGCTGCACCGCAGCCTGTGCTGTGCAGGGGAGATCTCTGCGTCTACTCTGGTATCTCCGAGCTAGACCCCGTCACACTGGATGCGGTGCTGCACTCCCTGGGTGCTGCGGCAGTGCTACTGCCGCCTGACCCGCTGGGAGGCAGTGCTGCGGGATGCTACGGTGAACATTGTGGTGACGGTGCTCCTCTGATCTTTGACCCCGAGTAGTTTTATTCCTGGTTCTGGCAGTGCACCACCTTCTGGTGGTGTGCTGAGATGTGCTTTGACCTCAACATGGTCTTCAATTGGCTTTTACTTTGACTCCTTATATCCGTTAATCTGACTTGCTGGCGCCGTGCCTTTCAGTAGTTTAGCAGGACCTATATGCCTGTATGTTTCTGCACTTGTGCCGGCTAGAGGGTTTCAATTTGTGTATCAGAATTGCACAGTTGAATTAGCAGTTAGGTTTGTCACCCTAGCTCCTACCCTAACTTATCTTAACATTCTGACTCTCCTAGACAGTCACCACCCACAGTGCTGGGGTGGTGTGCTGGAATCTGTATAGGCAGCCCTGACTGGGAGTCCCGGTGCAGGCCCCTATGACAGACCCCTAGGACCAACACTGGACTGCTGACTGATCTATAGGTTCGTGCTGTGACACACGCTGTGTCACAGGTAGGCTAGTATCCGAGACCGTTGCGAGACCGTTCCGGGTATATCTAGCTTAGGGTTTATTATCTTAGTAGAGAGTTTATCCATACAGTTCGGGACCCTCTGATATCTAGTGAACTAGGATATTCCGGTAATCTGTGACGAAACAGATCGGGTGCCCAAAATCGTGGACCCATTGCCAACGCCCTTCTCACAGAAAGTCACGGCCGGAATCAAAGAAGAATCGGACGCAGCACCACCAACTGCTGCGTCCCCTGAAACAATGAGATTCAAAATAATCGGCTCGAAAGACGTTGGAGGCTGCGGTAAAATCTGAGAAGCACTACGAAAATGAGCGAGCGCTCTAGCTTGGGCTAGGCACAAGGAAATGAGCTGAGCGCGTTTGTAGACTGAAACCTTCTCCAATTTCTCGTCGCACGATAACAAAAGAGCAAGAAGCTCCCCATCGGACAAAACATTCTCGAGAGCCATCGCGGAAAAAGGATCCGTGAAAGAAAGCGAACGCGAACAAAATAAATGCCGATACCACTCTGCCGTAATTACCCGTAACTGCCGGACCGTCCAAGCTAAAGCGAAAATCAGATTCCGTAGGCCGCGACAAAGATGGCTGAGCTCATCTGAATAAAGATAGAGCGAATACGAAATAAAATTTATGCTAAAAATCACAATACGCAAGCGTAAAGTGGGTCATGGGAACACTGACTTTCACCCCCCATAAGGGGAGAGGTCAGTGGTGCCCTGTGTCACCCCTCGCCTGCTCGGATGTCACTTGCAGTGCCTGCTGTTTACCTCCGCTCGTGTGTCACGGTCCGTCCGCCAGCTTAAAACTGTGTATCTCCCAGTTTAATCCGACTTAGCCGAACCGAGAAACCCTGCCTCACTGCTTTGACATTTTACAGTGCAAGCTTTAATATCGCTATACCAGGTTATGGGCCCACCACGCTTCCACTGCCTGTTGGAAACAGCACAGCAGCCACGGGGAGAACGCTCCCGGCGAGATAGAACGAACTCAAGAATCGATAACATACGGGAATAAATACTTAGACTGACACAAGCAGAGTCACCGAAGATGACACACCGGATACGATGACACGTGACAGTACGAACATGTCACTGTGCCAATTCCAGCACCTCACTCCATCCCAGGCGTCCAAGCTTAGCCACTCATAGTGGCAATCTCGCAGTGGCTAAACAAAGCGCAAGTGGGGCCAAACCTGTTAGATATATAGGTCCGGTGAATATATCTAATAGTTGATATAAACCCTGAGTTGAAGATTTTCCGGAGTCAGAACGATAACGAAGTGCGATTGATAAAAGGGATGCATACATAAATTCCTAACGGGTGTTTCACTACTACTGGTGACGGTCACCTAGCCTGCTATAGGAAGTGACATGTGACAGTTTCGGGTGTCACAGTGTCAAATCCAGCAAGAATCGCGATCGGAAAACCTGAAACCTCTGACCTGCGAAAGTTGTCGGTCACCAACTGCAACTCGCCACCAATCGTATTTTCAATTTTCAATTTTCAATTTTGAATACTAGACTCTAACTGTAATATTTTAAATAAAAAATCAATGAACAACGGTAGCGGTATCCGGTACTCTGATTGGTGGTTGGGCGCTTGGGTCCGTGCCCACTGGCACTGCCGCTGCCACTGCCCGCGCTTTTGCGACTTGTCGGATGTCGTTGGACGTTGCCCCTGTCCGCTGTCGCTGTGACCATCGCACGACCCTTGAGCCATAGCCAGGGAGCCTTGTCGCTGTCGCAAGCGAAGGGGAATAAACTAGTTTATTCCCCTTGCCTTCGCTTGTGGTTGGCGTTGTGGTTGTCGAGCTGTCGCTGTCGTGTGCAGGAAGACTGCAGCCCAACAAGAACATGAAGCATCTCACACAAACGCAGGTCAAGAACAACACAAATAAGAAATATTTCAATTTGATCTACCTGATATGACATGTGGCATGGCATGGCATGGCGTGGCATGTGGCATGTGGCATGTGGCATGGCATGGCATGGCATGACAATGACAAGGATATGACAGTTCGATTTCTCATACTTTTGACAGCCTGGATGCCTCAGCAGAGTCCAATAGGAGCGTTCAATGTGTATGTGGAAGCATTCTCGAATTTTTCTCATATATTACAAACAGAACGGCGTGTCAATATTTGTATCATGGATTCATGCACCGTCGATCTTATTTTACGTAAACGGTTAGATATGATAGCGGCGATCCTTTTAGGTTATTCGGTTTCGTACTCCGCCTCCAGCACTCACAGATTCAACAGACAGGAAGAGAGGAACGGCCAAATCACTGAAGAAGCACAGAGTGGAACAGTAAACAGGTTACCCGCACGTGAGCAGCCAAGATGTCTGCAAAGATGTTTGTCCTCGCGTTCATCGCCATTGTCGCCACAGGTCCGTGTTATTAGGAACTGAGAGGAAGTGGTTCCTTCCTGTTGCACGGCATTGTGGTTGGTCTGGTTTTTTTCGTCAAAGCAGTCTTCACTTTCCTGGCACGTTTCTTCCTGCTTTGGCTGGTGAATCGCTCTGCTATTATCACCAAGGTGTCAAGAGAAGGCTTTCGACATTTTAGCAGTGGAATTTTAGCAACATTGTGGTTCGTAAACCAAGAGTTCACGTATTTCTACATTATCTAAGTTCCCTCGAAGCCATCTTTCCTTTCTTGAAGGCCCCCCGTCACAGTCAGTATCAGTCTTCAAGGCAATCTTTCAGATACTCGCTACGTTTCACCTGCGCACGTTGAGTTTGTTGCTTCGATGCAAACCAACCCTACATGGACGGTGCCAGTGCTGTACTTGTCGGTGTCTTTCGGAGCCTCGTTGCGCCACCTCCGGTCCTACATCAACTCCCGTTCCACTTCAAGTCGAAGTGTGCATAGCACCTATATCCACAGCTATATTCAGGGCGTCTCAACTTATTTTCTTCCACCGGACTGCTGCTTTTGTCAGGCTATCCCTTGCCTAGAACTTGGTGAACGCTGATCGCTAGTATACCTTCGAGTTGTTTCAGGCAGGCGTATCTTCTGATATCTGCTTCAGTAGGGGACACTGCGTATTGTGCCCCCATAAAAGAAATGGTACCAACGTGCATCGTAGTAACATACGTTTTCACCCCATCAAGGCAATGGCTGTACGATCAGAGCCGCTGCTCGAGATAGAAGGGGGTCTCAGTCACAGGTGTATTCCACATCACCCTTCACTACAAGAATATCCTGCGTGTGAAAAGTGTGCTGCCCGGTCTATTCGTGCCAAGGTGTCCTCAGGTACCCTTATTTTGTAAGCCTCGCTTAAACGGGGCGTTGGATGCGGTGCATACCAGGTGCCGTGGCAGACGTCACTCCTCCCGTATCTACCATCACTCCCGCTATGGATTACGACCCGTCTCCACTCACCGAACCCACTTACACCTTCACGCTTTCGGCCACCGACGACGTTAGCACGAGTGCGCAGTGCACCTACCAGTATAAGGTGGACAACGGCGCCTACGCCGCCGCGGCTAACCCTCTGACCCTTGCTGCTCAGGGCGCTGGCCCTCACTGCCTTTCCGTTCTCGCAACTGATGCCGCCGGAAACGCTGAGGTTTACGAGAGTATCTACTGTTGGACTGTCGAGACTTTCGAGAAGACCTCCGGTTGCACCTTCTCCTACTCTCTTAACAGCGGAGAATACAAGTCAACTGGTGGCCACACGTATGCGGACCTCGATGATCTCCCTGACGGCACCAACACCTTCGGTGTCAAGGCACACGACATGTACGGTACCTCCAGCAACATTAACGTGTTCACTTGGACTGTGGATACCATAAAGCCCATGACCTCCTTTACCACCGGCGGTACTTGGGCTGAGACTGAGCTGGTCACTTCCACGAAAGGTACTTTCGCCTATTCGTCCAGCGAGAGCGGCAGCTTCTACAAGTACCAGGTGGACGGTGGCGTTTTCGTCACTGCTAACACCGCAACCACCCAGACCTTTCCCGACGAGACTTTCTACGTCGCCTCCTGCTCTGGTACAAGCCACTCTTTTGGCGTGAAATCCGTTGATCCCCTCGGTAACGTAGGTGACACTCTTACCTCCTCTTTTACCGTGGAGCCCATTAACACCATGCTCACCCTCTCTAATGCGGCATCTGGTAGTGTCGTGGCCTCTTCCACCCCCGTGTTCACGATTTCTGCCATCGTCGATAACCACTCGCCTTCAACTTTCACCTACGAGTACAAAATCAATGACGGCTCTTACAAGAAGGGAGTGCACTTCCCCAAGTTCGGCGTCAAGGGCTTGGCGGACGGCCACCACACAATAACTGCTCGTGCAATTGCTTCCAACGGTTGCGCCGATCCTACTCCTATCACTGTCAGCTTCACCGTGGATACGACTGCTCCGACCACTACCCTCGACTGCCCCACATCCCCCTCCAACTCTGACACCATGACCGTGTACGGTATGGTTGCCGATTCCAGTGTGAAGTCTTCTGGCACCCAGTACAAGCTTGGCTCGGCTCCGTACAGCACCCCTGGTTCCCCCATGGTGCCCTGCCACGGCTGCCCCGACGACACTTTCGCCATCATGCTGGAGTCGTTGGTGGAAGGCTCCTACACGCTGTACGCCAAGTCCACTGATATGGCTGGTATCACTGGTGAGGAGGCCATGTGCTCCTGGGTGGTAGACTACGGTCCACCTGAGACCGTTGTGGTTGCCGGACCCCCCACCCCTATGTACTTTGAAGATGAAAGCGTGTTCAACTTTGCTTGCCAGGAGGAAGGATGCGTTTTCATGTACCAAGTGGATGGCCAGGGATACATGGAGGCCCCTGGTGATATGGTTAGCTTCACTGGCATTTCACAAGGTCTGCACACGCTGAAGGTGTACGCAGTCGATGCTGCCGGCAATGCTGACCCAACACCAGCAGCATACACCTGGACTGTTTTTGAGGAAGAAATGTATGGAACCTTCTGCCCCAGCTGCCTCTCCGCATCCGAGAAATCCACCACCCCCATAAGCTATGTGCCCGAGGATGTCGAGTTTGTTCACGGCCTCGATGAATAGATAGTTAACTAACACGTGTGACATCTGCACTTGCGCAAATGCACTACCGAATAATAGGTAGTGTTGCGGACTTGAAACAGACCATAGTATACATAGAACTTGTACATACTTAATGAGATACTAGCTAACCAATATGGTGGGGTACCTACCCTTCTGACAGAACCTTAAAAATGGGATTTGTGGCATATTTCTGATGGAGAACAAGTGCTTTTTTATTAATTGGGCCCCGCTTGTAATTCAAAACTTACATGGGATATTCCGAATTTTTCAAACACTTGAACTTCAAGCAGAAGGAATTAGAAGGTTTCATCGGATGTTACAACAGATTCCTTACATTTTTTATTTGCCGTCACTAATTAGGACAATGTCAGCAGGAAGAGTTGAACAATGTGGCTACGTGTTTCCGAGAGCTGTTGTCGTCATGCACAAATTGTGGTGGGATGACCTGTTCTTATGGCATTTTCTCCGGACCCCCTGTGTAGTGGGGGAGCAAAGTTAATGTCTGCATGACACTCCTAACGCGCGGGCGTGTTATGGACGTTCTACGTACGAGCCCGAATATGCTCCGGACGTGTATGGGTTGTCTTAAGCATGTCATGGACGTCTTTTGGACTCTAATATGTTTTGGACCAGGAACATGAAATCTCCGTCTTGTTATATGGTTAAGTGAGTATCTTAAGCCTGTTGATTGTTGGTGTTCTCGCGCCACCTCGAAGAATCGCCAGATCGTCTTTATAATTTAATTATATAAAACATGTATATAAATGGGGGGGGGGAATAATTAACATCACAAGTGGCGCAGTAGTGTAGTGGTAACATACTCGACATGTAAACGAGAGACCTGGGTTCGATTCCCGCTGAGCGCCTTTTCCGAAAAAGAAATAAAACTAAGTGGGGAAAATGAATAAATTCCTAAGAAAAGAACTTAAGTTGCGACGCAGCTCGGGACGTGTTCAGCACGAAAACCCACGACGTCGACTAAAGATCAATGGGGCTCGTTCGGCGGAGGTACCAGATCGTCTATATAATTTAATTATATAGAAAAATGTATATAAATGGGGGGGGGATAATTAACATCACAAGTGGCCGTAGTGTAGTGGTAACATACTCGAGATGTAAACGAGAGACCTGGGTTCGATTCCCGCTGAGCACCTTTCCCGAAAAAGAAATAAAACTAAGTGGGAAAATAAATTCTCAAGAAACGAACTGAGTATTGAGGAGAAGGGGCTCAAAAGAGGCACCGGCTCGCAATTTGCTGTGGTTGTATACGCCTGGATGCGTTGTTGCGGACCGCGGTTGATGGATTGTCATATCGAAGGGGGTGAGGCAAGCCGGGCGTGACAACATATTCTGTTAACGCAGTCTTGCACTACTTGCGACACGATTCCAATTTGTTGGGTACTCTGTATGGAGCCTCTTTGAAGCCGAGCAGGCCTTTGATTTGCTGGGGATGGTTTTTGTAGTTAGGGCTTGAGCTGATTTTGACTGTTCATTTTCGTTGGTACGTCATTCGACTATCTTGAGGACGTGACTGACGCGACGCGTTTTTTTACGTTGGCTGTTGGAAAGGTGCCGCTGGTGCTCGGGAGTCTGGGGGTCGACGAGTGGGAAGAGTGGTGAGGACTGGAGCATCGAGAGAGTCCAGAGCATGGACGTCGTCAACTTCAGTCATTCCAGAATCGAGCCGGTGGTGATGCACGTCGTGCTACTGGAATTGCTGAGGTGATGTTGTGCTATCGGCAGGTAAATACATCGTAACGTTTACTTATTTGTGATTTTGTTTGCTGGTTATTTTCCGCTTCACCGCCGGCGAGTTTTCCTTGACGCGACGGCTGGCGTCAATTTGGAAGACTTACGGCGAGGTGATTAAGGTAGTCGAAGCGAAGAAATTAAGTAAGTTGGCTACGTTACTTTTTAATTCGGAGATTTTCGCAGTTATTTTTAGGACGTTTGTGAAGCTGGTAGAGTTCGATGAAGACAACGTGGGAGCTGTGGTAACACTAATGGGAGATGTTCGAACGGTAGTGGACAGTTGAAAACAGTAGGCGCATAGAGGGGGGTTATATCTGCATTGTGTGATGCATCCGTGCCGTTGTTAAACGTGTTTGGTAGCACATATATAATTACTGCTGACAGACGTGAATGGCGTGGACTTGGAACATGCAATCTCCGTCTTGTTATATGGTTAAGTGAGTATCTTACTGATGATTTTAAAACATTGCATGTAACGTTGGGATGTCAGCGTACAGCCAGAGTTCAAGTTTTGCCTTCAACTCGAGTGGGAGAATTCTGCATACGGAGCAAAGAATACCGAAGTACTCTTCAGTTTCTCATCTGTGTTTTTTCCTCGTTTGAAAAGCCGCGTGCCATATATTTGCGACATAGGCTATCTGAAAGGTGTGCATCGCATGACATCCATGATAACACAGCCTGCATTTATAATGCGTGCCGCTGATGCAGGCAAGAAGGCTTTTGTATCCTGGATAGCTATGCATAGAGTGTTGGGGAGGGGAGAGGACACATTTGTGTGCTTGTCAGGTCATTTAATTACGGCTTCAAACTTGGGCTTATGAACAAGTATGTGAACATAGCTGCCAGGTAGGGTTTCAATTACTTTCGCGCACACATGTTCGTGGGATGAATGCCAGCCATACGCGATTCAAGTTGGGTTAAGACGGATGCGATGACGCCCGGGTAGCGGGAATTGTACAGTCAGTAGACAATATAAAACCACAGGCTCGGAATAGTAATTTTTGAGATGCGAACATGACGACTCCTTGTGCACTACTTCGTAGCTCAATCAGGATTTTGTGCATGCATGTTTAGCTTGGCGCCAGAATCAATTTCAACGAAGTCGACATCCAAGATAACTGAATGCAAATACAGTACACTTCAATGTGAAACTTTACCCTTTTGGCTACTATCCCATGGTCCTTGTGGGAGGACCATAATCGATTATGGTCCTCCCACAAGGACCAATGTCGCAAGAATTTAATTGGGCATTGGTTTGGATCTAGAAGGCGCGCCCAATGATTTTTAGTATCAACGGGACATATATTAATTACTTCGATGCTTGGTCCGGCCTGGATCCACCCAATATATCCACGGCGTTCGCATTTGCGACAAGCACCCTCAATTTTTTCAGATTGCATTTTTTTGAAAATTCAAAAAGGCACCAAAATATACGATATCTTCAATAATTTTTGGGAATAGTGTATGCAGGCTACACCTGCGTCCATGCGATCATATCGATCCTATACACATGGCCTCGTCATATTTGGGTAATACGTCATGTTGGAATGCATATATTGGCCATCTCTAATGCTTATTGACAACCATAAACCTTTTTAGCCGTTTTTTTAGCCGGAATGGGATAATCGGTGCAAACATGACTCATTATCCACGATGCCCGCTAGAGTGCATTCACAGTGTGGTAGGAGCGTATGGTGCTTAAACTTTTGAAGTATATCCATAAAATGATTCTTTAAAAGCTTAACATTATCCATATGGGCAAGTATGTGAGCGATGTGCACTCGTTAGCTTGACGCGAAGTGAAAATTAGAAGTGCAAAAATCACAAAATCCTTATTTCACTCGGGAGTGATCACCCGCCACGGTAAACGAGAGCTCAGATGGCGACTAGAGTGTGGACTATCCAACTAAGTTTTCATATTTGGTCATAAACTCAAGGTGTGCGACCATGAGCGGCCAACACCGCGCACCATGCAACCGCTAGGACGCTTAAAGACTATGGTCCTTGTGGGAGGACCATCTTTTTTTCGACGATTTCGATAAAAACATATCAAAAGCGCACCCTTTAAGCACGCCCCTCTAGCACACGCGTGGACGATCCTGTAGGGGAAATTATTCAATTGACTCATAAATATGATGCCAAAAGCACGTATACGCCTCAAAGATCCATGTGGCACTCATAATAGTCATCGCGCGTTGGTCCTTGTGGGAGGACCATGAATTTGGATAGTAGTCACTTTACGCTAGCCATGGATCAAAAGAGATCTTCACTATGTGCTGGATTGCAGCCAATTATTAGACGCATACAACCCAGAGGCGGTGCTCCTAAAGACGGCGCAGCAGCTTGTTGCTCAAGTATAATTATCCCGGTTTCCTGCAAGATATATCACGTCCGGTTGGAGCTGCAGACACGTTATGCTTGCAGAACAGTCCTTGTGGTGCACCTGACGAACATGGTGCGCACGTGCTGCAGTGAAATGCCTTGAGGGGTTGCTCACATTGCAATACAAATGCCATGATATTAGTGGTGTGTAGCATCTCTGGATGTGTGGCAGTACTTAGCTTTAATGTCTTTCCCAGTTGAACAAACCAGTTTTGAGTATGAACAATAAAATCAAATTCGGTTAAAACTCTGGCTTATCACTACAAACCAAATCAGATAGCACCCTTCTATCTGGTGTGTGAGCAATCAAGGCTTCACACACAGCCCCTTATCGTGCCCCGGTACCCCTTGATGTCTCCGGGTAGTTACTTAAGGGAGTGACATGTGCGCCATTTGATTGTTCGTCCATACTCCATGGTCTGCTCGGTACACAACTTATCACCGATGGAGTGGTCAGGTTGTTATCACTGCTTAAGACTTATCTGGGTGCAAAAAGTTAGGGCTGTTGTAACCTCGCCCCTGCTGCTTTGTGACCGATGCGTAGCAGATCCTAAGTCTCACATATCAAGCAAACTTTGCATATGCCACATCATAGATTCAGGATCCACTGTGTCCAGATATCCTTCTCATAGCTGCTTCCTGAGTTGTCTCGCAGCATCATTTAGCGCTAGTTACGTGTTTAACTGGAAGACGCAATGCAAATTATGGAAGGTCGGGTCAAAGGAATTGGTGTTCGGTGGCAACCATGCATATGCACACTCCCTAGTACAGTTTTGCGCTTTAATTCCAAAATAGAGTCTTGGTGGGAGCATCTTCAGTTAATGAGCTTGACTCAGCGCACGGTTTGTGTAATTATCGCTGAACAAGCATGCCTGCTTCCTGACTGTCGTTACCATGACCGCGGAGAGGCTGGTCCTGCAAATCGAAAGGGTGCGCACGTTGTTTCCGTGTATCATTTGCAGGACAACGAATTGAGATAACACTTACAAGGCAGCACAATGCAATTCAAGTTCATATTTGAAATTGATTACATCTCGCTGGCTGGGCAGGCAACGAAGAATCTTGGCTGGGTAGCAGCGTAGACTACAGTACACAGAAGTGGTTAGATTCTAGGAAGTGAAAGCAGGCACCCAGTGTGTTGACAAACAAACCATTATATATCATATGATCACATTGTAAAGTAAGCCATTTCAGCCATGACAGGACGAGATCCACCAGTATATTGCAGGAAATCTTCGCGCTGGAATTCAGACCCCTAAACCCATGTAATCCAATATATGCTGAGTCTACTGATCTGTGTGTAATATGATTTGCCTTTGCTAAGAAATGGAGCTGTAGCTCCAATTCCACCCAAGCTGGCGCCACCGATACATTATGCTGAGGCCAGTCAAGTGAGACGATCTGCAATATCCGCTTGGAATTGAGTTAATTGGCTACTGGGTCGTCGGCGGTAATAGAAAGTGCATGCTGCAAGTCCGCGCAGATCTCCAACATGGCGGCTTGAACCTCCTGGAGGTGTAACACGCGTTTAACCACCCTCCCCAACCCGAGATTGAAATGAACACAACGCGTGCTTTGGTGGCCAGCAAGGTGTGGGGCATGAGGTTGGGTTGTAGGCAGGGACAAGGCAGGAGGGGGTTGAGATTGCATTCAAAATTTTACTCTAGATTTAACCACTCGCTGACGGAGTTCAAAAGCTAGAGCCCCCAGATCCAACACACTGAAAGATAATCGTTCTGAAAGTTAATACAGATTGCAAGGTCGGCAAATTCTCGCTTCAGCCCGAGGTCCTTGCCTCAATCTGAGTAGTGTACAATGGTAATGAGCACCGTTGATATAATATAATTATCTCCAGTAGCTCGCATACATATCGGTGTAGAGACTTCTCCGCCCACACCCAACAAAAAGGCGGGTGCTTCGTTCACTGTGCTGCACCGGAAAAGTCGGCGCGTCGTTTAGCCAGCCCGGTAGGGAAGTGGCGTACAAAACTTTTCCCCCCACATTCCCTCCGGCAAACCATTAAGGAAAGTCTGATTAGGTTAAAATTGGTCCAGATCTGGCGCAGATCTCTGTTTTCCAATTGATTCCCACATCACATGACGCCTTCAAATGTTTAACATTGACAGTGTATTATACATATATTCTAAATGTATGTGAGCGACGCTGGTCGGGAATACCTAGGCTTGCGCGGGCTTGCATCGCGAGAGCTTTTCAATTTGATCGGACCGTCATTTGGCGTGTGATCACGAAGCAAAATGGTACTTACACGTGGTTTAATTACGTGCGCGAATACAAGTTTTTGTCATAAATGTTTTACAAGTAACACGAAGCTCTACAACTGTATATTGTTTGTAACCATCGAAGATGAGGGGTACTGCAACACCTCACGTGTTCTTGTATGTGAGATGAGGCTCAAGTGAGAGCTGCCTTCTCCAGCGCTTCAAGTGAGGCACTGGAAACAAAGATTCACAACGTCAACACGATGGGTAATATTTCTGACTGTTCCCCTAATATCCTACGGGAATAAGCACTGAATATCTAGCAGTGGCCGGAGGTGAAACAAACCCGCAGCAGTATTTTCTCAACCCGAACTTGTGTTCTATCTCGGTTCTGGCGAAATATGCATGCACGTTTCAGAGGCTCTAGATGCCAGATCAAAAATCGACCAGTGATTAAAAACAACTGTGACAGTCGATGATGATGGTACCATGTCGGAAATTGTAAACAGTGACGGGTGCAACCTAAACCGGGCACCCCATCTTAAGTATGGCATTGTGCACTACTCACTAAATCTCCATCGGATTTGCCGCTATCAGAGCGGCAACTGCATGCTTACGTATGGGCAGTGATTGGTGATGCGCGTTGCACCATACCTTGATGATGCCGATGTTAGCAAAGCCGTGCACAAATGAATCATAGTGCCGGTGGATGACGTCCACTCCGGCCGCTTTGAGCTTATTTGCGTATGCGACACCTTGGTCGCGCAGCACGTCAAATCCAGCCGTGACCACGATGCTGTGAGGCATTCTTGATACATCACCTGCCAGGAGAGGCGACACCGCTGGCAAGGCAAAATCTTCCGGCCCATTACAGTAAAGGGTCTTTAGAACGTTGATGTGTTCGCTGGTGAGCACCAAATCCAGTTTGCTGATCTCGGTTTCTGAGCGCGTTCGTTGGGTGATGTCGGTCACAGGGTATAGCAATAGCTGTGCCTGTTTGTCACCGCAAACTAGACTTATCGAACACTGGGCTTTTATTTTCGTCACATCGTGAATACAACTGTGCGCTCTACCGATGCTTCCTGATCGGCGGGTGCCAGCCACACGTCTTCGAGTTTTGTCACCATGTGTGTTGGTGTGGGGGTGCTAGTCGAAGGCACACAATTTGCTGCATGCTGCAACTTGCCTTCGGACTTTTGTTGTGTCTCGTCATTTCATGTGGCTGATATCTTGTCATTGCTCTGCCCTAGACCTGCATGCTGATTTTTATGCTTATGGGGTGATGGCCGGGCTGACGCTTCGGCATGCCAGGTGTCCTGCACGTGGAGTTGTATGATATATCTCGATGCTTGACAGCTTTTCATTACCCAACTTGTTTCTGACTGCGTGCCTTCGTTCTTTGGGATGTTGATCGGACTATAAATTTTGGTTGGTAGTCGCCAAGCTGCAATCTGCATGCATGCCAGTTGCCGTTGTGATCATGCATGACGGTCTCACTATAATCAGCATGTGTCCGAGGCAGCGCTCACGAGTGTGTGGTTGAGGCTGCGCTTGGTGTATAAATAGTCGTAGACGTGGTTAGTGTACGACTGAGGCTGCTGCACTTGGTGTATGATCGAGGCTCTGGCACGTGTGTATGTATGTAGATATGGTGGATGAGGTTGTGCTCGATGAATGGTGTTTGGTCGGAATATGATTGAAACACGGCCGCACCTTAGGCATAGGGATGTCGTAATTGGCGCAGGCACGTAGGCAGAGTACAGTTGCAATGTTTCCGCCCGCACTGTCCCCACCAACGGCCACTCGCGTAGCATCTGTGATGCCAGGATGCTTACGACAAAGAATCAGTGTACGATACACAGCAAATGACAGGACCATAATCGTGTTTGCCTATGGCGTCATGCACGCATACACAGCATAGTGTGCAGCAGCCACAAAGTTTGGCCATAACAACCACACACGCAACATGCACATATATCATAACCGGTTCACAGCACTAACATAGGGAAACCCACATCAGAGCAGGCTCTGGAACACATCAGGATAGTAGTAGCCACCATGGAGGGGATAAGAAATATATCCGACAAATATGCAAGGCTAGATGAGGCCCCAAAGATCTCAAAACAATTGGCAAGTGGGCACACCTCAAAAGCTTTCAATCACACGCAAAACTTGAAGGTCCAGGTCAAGATAGTCCTTACTACCACATGAGTAAATATACCAGAAGTATACCAGTATACTGAATATAACGTGCCAAATTATATTATCATGCGCGCTCTCTCTCTCTTTCTTTTTTTCTCTATCACAGAACTTGGGACTCCGACTGTATACATATATATATACGACTACTTCATCTTTCAACAACAAGGATCGAGTGTAACTCAAGAACTGAGGTGTGCCCACTTGTTGCATCTCTTGAGATTGTTTGGGACGTAATAATCTATCCTATGTATTGTCGGAATATGTAGGCGTATCTTCCTTTTGCGGTGGCGATACCGTCCTGAAGTCTCCCAGGGCCTGTTGTTTTAGTGGATGCCTCTGTTTTACACACTTTGATCCCTTACATGGTGTGACAGAGAGTATACAAAATAATATACATGTATATACACACACAACAGGGAGTAAACGATATGCATGGATAAAACTCCTGAAGTCTTCAAAGCCCTGGTGTTTTAGTGGATGCCTTACATGGTGTGACAGAGAGTATACAAAATAATATACATGTATATACACACACAACAGGGAGTAAACGATATGCATGGATAAAACGCCTGAAGTCTTCAAAGCCCTGGTGGTTTACGCGTTGGGGTCAATTAGACGGTGTGGCAGAGTGTATACAAAAATATGGATCAAAGGGATTGAAGAACCATCAAGATGTATGTTCAGAACGTGCACGCCTTCAATGCATGCAATATAACACGTCCATCATAACTCGATGTGGAGCTGCATGGCGTGCAATAACTGAACACAGTCCATCATTCTCGTGGGTATCGCGTGAATGTTTCAGTACCGATTCCTAGCTCGTGTGCATTGTCCAGTATCCACATGTACGCCTCTGTCACATCACGGCACGCAAGCCATCCAACAAGCACTCTCACACAGTAGATTAATCATTGAATCTGCAGGTACATCATCCGAGCAGTCCTTTCACACGTAAAATTAGTCTTATGGACACATGTGTCGAAGCCATTTGTATTTGAACTTATATTGGCACTATCAGAAATGTATGATCAATACACCACAATATAACCGTGATCAGCAATAAAGCGACCCACACTGCAAATGATCGTCTTCCCCACATTGCATGTGCATACATTGGTATGTAACAGTTCACCGCACTGAGGGCATCACCATACTCCATGCTATGCAGTATACAATATCTACTTCATGCGTACTGCAAGCATAATTGTGCAGGCATGAACACGATGTGGCGATGACACGAAAAATAGTGTGACTACATCGTACAGCAATGCACGTGTCAGTTAGCCTGTGATATTCGTTGAGCATATATTTATAAACTCACCTTCTGCATCGTCTAACCCAGCTGGAAATTTGTGTTCTGGGGCCAATCGATACTCAACCGATACCACTGCACAGTCAGCGCCATTTGATAGAACAGTGCAAAGTGCGTGATGGGTATGAATGCTGCCAAAGCAAAACCCCCCCCCATGGAAATACACCAAGGCCGGTTTAAGTGTGTGTGCGCTCTTAATGCGGCATGATGCTGGCAGCGAAGGCAATGCGGAAGAAGTGTGTGTTTCCCCGCCATGTTGAAGCTGCGCATTGACATCGTTGATACCACTGGTGTGGTGCTCGTTGGCTTTGATGATGTGACTGGATGATTCTTCATCTTCATCTACTTCATCGTCGGCGTCATATGATAACGATATAGCGTCTCTCATCGTTCCTATCGATGATGCTAGCAGTGTTTCTGCAGCCGTTGGCGTAGTGTCTGTAGATAACACGCCATCGGGAGGAGATACCGGCTCGCTAGTGGCTGATGAGGAAGATACTGCTGCTCCTGTGTTTGCAGATATGTGCATTGTCGATGCTGTAGCTTTCCTAGTCCAACTTGGAGCAGCAGCAGTAGCAGCCGTATAGACCGCTCGCGCAGTCACACCAAGCGGGCGTGCTGATGACCTGTGGGATTCGTCATTTGACGTTGAATTCGTGTGTATCGTTGAAGTCACATGGTTGCCACTAGATGGGTCTTTGTTGATGCCAAGTGGCGGTTGCTTACACGTGTTAGTGGAATCAGCAGTTGCCTCATTATCACTATTCCGATGAAATGCCGACGATGGCAACGGAGCCGACGTCGACCCCGAAGACTTGATTGGAAAAGATATTCGGATATGAATTGCATGATTGTCATCAGAGGAATGGATGCCATACTGCCGGAAGTTGTTCCGACAAGCGACACTGATTGATTGGTCGACAAGGCTGCCATGTGATTCGCCTAACACTGTTTTCCACCCTCGGCGTATCTGTCGGAACATGCGATGCCCACATACATGTATAAACATACCCACAAGGTGTGACAACGAATGACAGTAGTGTAGCGGCACATCAAATGACATTCCTAGCACTAAGAGCGGTAATATTTGTTTGGTGGACATCCTGCCCACCGAAATATGGTGCATTTCAGGATTTGGCATTGTAACGCTTCCATAGCCACTATACAACATCACCAACCGGGCGAGTATCCATGATCGAGATTCAAGAAGCAGCACGCCGCATCATCCGTCGTGATAGATTCTTCCTACACAATATAGTCAGCACCGCCACACATGACGACTATTACCTGTATGGAACGAAACACATGACGGCAGTAGCTGACAGAAAATGGATTGTGCACCCCCCCATTTCATTTTGCAGCATCGGAGTGTATAATATACTTACATCATGCGCGCGCGTGTGAGAGAGAACACTCACCCACCCACCCACCCACCCACACACACACACACACACCCGCACACACCACCACGTATTATTATCACGATGTCCTAGTCGTGACCAGGATCATCAGCATATGTATTTGCGCCACCGTGAATATATATATATATATATACATGTGCGGTGATCCATACTGTATACTGCTGATTGATTAGAACTAAACGGGCCTTGCAACGCGCAATGCGAGCAGCACCTTCAATATGTCACCAATGCTGCAGCGTTTTGCAGAGGGCCACAATTGGACTCGTGTGTGCCTGGCGATGCCACAATATTTTTGAAACGCGGGCAGCAATACGTGTTCTGTGCCGTTCGTGTACGTGCACGTTATGGGCGGCGGCGTCGTTGCCATTCTGCAACAACATATACGATCGCACCATCCGGCGCAGCAACTGCAACATAGTGTGCCGCAACTACACGCCAAGTGTTCCTCTGGGTCGGCGACAGGCGCATTTAATCGGCGTTTAAGAAGCGACTTCACAACTTTGTCTACGATGCGTTTTTTCTTGTAGACTGTGACGGGTGGGTCTTCAACTGCAAGATCGGGCATGATGTGCCGTATTCGAGCCAATTGAGGTGTGAAAACGCGGTCTTATTGCGTATATCCCTGCGCGACATAAACCCCGCATGCATTCAACACACACACGCACGTCGCATCTAATGCGCGCGCGGTACACCACGAAAGCCAGGTCGCGCTGCGGGGGGGGGTCCAAATATCGCGGTGTCACCTAGCAGTCGAAATTGGCGCAGAACGTAAACGGTGCACGCAGCATGCATGAGAACTTATTAAGACGTGGTGATATTATTCTGCAGTTTCATCCACCTTGACGACGCTACCTACACAGCCTTTAATAGGTCGTGGAGAATATTGTACCTACTGCATGCGGCGTGTGCCGTTCATATAATCGATACGCGGATTCGGCGATGCCGGATTATACAACATGTTACTGATGGTTCGATCGTGATGAATGGCATATCCAAACATCAGTTATTTGAGCCTGTAGAATCTGACGAATACTCGTCACTCCATCATGCACGCATGGCCGCGAAATAGTTTAATTTCTCGTCCGCAATCATGGATACTACAACACACGCGCAGAAATCTCTACCCATCAGTGTGGAATGATAAACACTATGTGCGGCAGTTTGATCGAGTGAATATCATTGCGCGGACTCAACAGCGTCATCGATCGACGCGTGGTGTGTGTGCACATATACCCATGCGACGATTACGCGCAAGCTGGCGGCTTACTACTTATGCGAATCATTGACGCATGCAGATGCTACATAGAAGGTTCAAGTGCTTACCGAACGACAGAATAGTGTGCGCATATGTACATCGATCACGTGCACGCATCTACATTTCTCATATATGCGCACGGAGGTCCGCTGCTGCTCGCCGCATCATATACCACTGCACAGCACCTGCGAATCCGTCGTCGCCAGAATGCGAAGGTGCTTTGTTCTCGCACAATAATGTATGAATTCAGTGCTATATACTGCCAGTGTAACATTGATAATCTACCATGCGCCGGAGCCATTGATATAACGACGATCACTCTTAATTGGAAGACGCACTTTGAATTGGAAGATTTTTTGAAGGTCATTGTTTTGATGGTTTTTACATTATTTTAAACATATCATGCCCGAAAAATAGGGTGGTTATAATTTTGGAAGTTTTTCTCATCGTACGAGGCGGGGTTTTCAGAATTCTTACGACGCACTAGTCACATCACTAGTGCGATCTGACTTCGCACTAGTCACGCGACTAGTGCGGACTCAAGCGACACACGGCCGTACGGTAGGGGTGCCCAACTAAAGTTGAGCCGTCCAATGTTTTCAGATCGGGAACATCGGAAGGTCCGAAGAGATTCCTGGGGAGCAACAAAGGAATGTATCGTATTTTGATCTCTGGAATCGTATATGGACTGTCGGATTCGGAAAATTGCCACTGTTAAAAATGAACGGACCAGTTTAAGTTGGGCAGCTCTACCGTACGGGGCACCCGGCGATGAACCAACGACATTCCGGTCACTCATGATCATTTTGGAAGCATTTCAAACCAAAAACAAAAAAATAAAAAAATTGGAAGGAGTGACTTCTTCCAATTCAGAGCGTTCGTCGTTATATGGCCTAAGCATTTTAAATAGTACAAGGTGCATATACTGCCAGTGTAACATATATGATCTGCATTCGGGCTCGTTGCGCACAACATGTGTGTTTGTGTGAAGAACGAATCTTACAACTTGTCCCACTAAAGCTGGGACATCCGAAATCGAGTCATATCTCGGGGCAATGTTCATTCAGAAATGTCTCCCATAACTTGGGTGCGCAGCTCAAGTGACCCCCTGCTCTTTATGTTTTAGAACCCGTCCAAATACCTCTGCCCCTACCCTCTCCTTATGATTTGGAACCGGACCAAATTACCTTTACCTTACCTACCTCTGACCTTTATAATCTTCACCCAAACCAAATTCCCTAGGTCTACAGACCTAGTGGTCCTGTTCGTAAACTGACATTCATTCATTCATTCATTCATACTGTCATTCATACTGTCATTCATACAGTACTGTCATTCTGTCAATCAGCAGCAGCAGCAGCAAAGCGCGAATCCCAACGGGTGGCGCAGTGGAAATTGCCATCTGACGATCGCCAGACGCTAACGATGGCATCACCACCTCGCCACCGCAGTCGCGTGTCTGAAACCGCGACGCCACCCCGACGTCGTGGCATGGTGGACCCGATGTGCAGCTTGTGCATGCTGATAATGCGACCATCTGAGCGCGCCACGTCGGAACGACAATTATTGGTCTCGCGTTGCCCGTCCGATATGTGTGCACCGTCCGAAAGGAATGAAACCCGCGACCGATGAAGATGTATGACGTGGCATGCATCGTTTCCATCGCGAACGATGAAGCGGAATCGCAGTATGAGTATGAAGCGACCGATGAACACGATGTATAACTGACACGCGCGCGACGCACAGAAGGTGCACAATATTTAATATCACGAGGGATATGCGCGACGCACATAAGGTGCACGATCATAAACCGACCGATGAACACGATGTATAACTGACAAGCGCGCGACGCACGGAAGCGTGCAGAATATTTAATATCACGAGGGGATATGCGCGACACACAGAAGGTGCACGATCATAAGCGACCGATGAACACGATGTATGGACTGACACGCACGCGACGCACAGAAGGTGCACAGTATTTAATTTCACGAGGGATATGCGCGACGCACAGAAGGTGCACGATCATTAGTGATGCAGTCACCGCAAGCGATTCAGTATGACATGACGATGGATAGCTGCACGTGTAATGGTTGATTTTTAATTTTACATTTTTCACTTCCCATTTTCCATTTCAGAATTCAGAATTCAGAATTCGAATTTTCTATTTTGTATTATACAATTTTAGCGCGGGGGTCGACCTGTAGGTCGATGTGTGTGTGTGTGTGTTGGGGG